>OX940810.1:7029118-7191842 GCA_954870605.1 Acer campestre | reverse complement strand
ATTCCAATGAGGAAATGACACGTGTTGTTAGAGAGGCACCGAACGATCAATCCGGCTAGTAAACAGTAGAGTACACCACAAAACACTCATCAATCATCATCATCATCGTAATAACTCTCACACAAACCCCACTTTCTTGGTCCTAACGGCTCGGCAACCGCCCACGTTTATTAACACCACCATACAATTCAACAAATTCTCCACACACACGCATTTTCACAATCACTTCTATTTTTCTCATCTCCCAAATACTAAAGACTATGTTCACAGACCACCAGATGTACCACCAGTGCCCTGTTCAGCCATTGTCTACTACAATGGAGAGAAACTGGAAAACCAACGTTGAAATCGCTCCCAATTGTCCTCGTTGCGCGTCTCCCAACACCAAGTTTTGTTACTACAACAACTATAGCTTGTCACAGCCTAGGTACTTCTGTAAAGGCTGTAGAAGATACTGGACTAAAGGAGGGTCTCTGAGGAATGTGCCTGTTGGTGGTGGTTGTCGCAAGAATCGTAGAGCCAGGTCCGCTAGGCTTTCACAGAATGGACATGTTTTTGACAACTCTAGCAAGAATTTTGATGACCAAATTTCCTCTGATTCTGATTTAGTTGTTCAATCAGGAGGTGGAACCAACGGATCGGATATCGACTTAGCAGTTGTTTTTGCTAAGTTCGTGAAGGACGACAGTTGTAGTGATTTTCAGCCATCCGTCGAGTTTGTTACTCATGATACTGGTTCGGTTATTGAGATGTCGAATTCTTTGACCCCGGATAGCGTGCAAAGCGATGCAGTGGTGGAATGCCAGAAGCCTCGATCTGGTGTAACCAATTTGCATCAAGTGTTTGATACGAAGCAACAAGAAGATGGTGACAGAATTGAAGATTTGTTGGAAAATGACATGAACGCTTTCGGGTTACAGACATGGTTGAGCGATGAAGCTGTCCAAGACTTGTTGAGTACAGATTCTTCGGCTGCAGCTTTGACCAATTTTACATGGCAACCAATGTTGCAGTTTCACGACTTGGATTTTTTTCCGGCAGAACATGAACATGATCAGTTAAACACTTCTGCAAGTTTAATTGCCGATAATTGGACTTCCTTCGATCTCTCGGGATTTGAAATCTATTCAAGACCTTAATGTCTAATTTACAGGTTTTTTTTCTTCTTCTTATAATTCTACAAATTTAGTTGCATATACCATGAGAAAGGTTCATGGTATTTATATTTAAACAATATATATCAACACAAATATATGCAATAAAATTAATATTTAATGATTTTTTTTTTAATATTTATTTTCTTTTGTTAGTCTTAGTTATTCTGCTATGTATGATTTGGTTGAGAAAATTTTAACAAGGTGACGTGAGTCCAATTGAGAAGAAAAAAATAGTTGCGTTCAAGCATTAATAATTAAGATGTATTTAGGACGCTTTGTGCCGATTACTTGATTTAACAGCGCGATCTTCATATTAAAAGTATTTTTGACATCCAAGAGGGATTGGTAACCATGTAAATTCTAACAATCTTTGGATTATAATCAGTAATTATGCAAGTTGGTAATCGATCTAGGGCAATCTCATTCGAGAGTTTGTATTTTAATTGGTGAGCTTTATGGAACCCATATAGCTCACGGTTTACCTCTTCATCAGATTCTATTAAAACAAAACCTTTAATTGGAAATAGATATATCAAAAGTCTTGTTTAGGGAAATATGGATTGTTGATGACATGAGTACATCACATGGTAAATACGCGGCATCACACGTGGTGAAACCCCACATGTACATGGTAGACGGATGGCACACGGTTTCTGGAATTAATGTTGGTAGGAATATTATACGTACGTAGAATGAGTCCTTTATCCTCTGGATACAAATACAATTATCACTTACAAGTTTGAACCACTCCTCCAACTGATCATGATGTCAAACCATCACATGCTTCACCTTGCATATTGTATGTTAGGGACATTGTATGATCACGATGTGATAAGGGTTCATACGAACACGAATATGAACACGATGGTGCCAACAGCACATTACGGTTAAGTAGTTTTGGTTAGGGAAAATTGTACAAACTTACCCTAACGTTTCCCATTATGACATAATATTCAACTAATGCATTTAATTGCACAAACAACCCCTCATGTTAGTCAAACATGGTTAAAAATAACCATTGACCATTATTTTTTTTCGAAAGCCCCAAATTGCCCTTGCACTTTATTACAAAAAAATCTTAATTGCCCTTTATTTAAAACATTATCTACTTTAAATTATTAGAATATAAAAAATAAATACTAAACATAATCCTTTTTAAATAAAAAAAAATTCAAAAATAATATATTAAAAAAAAAAACAATTTAGGAAAACTTTATTTTGAGAAAATACAATTTGATAATATTTTTAAAACAAAACAAAACAAAAAAAAAAAGTTATTTTAAGAAAATATAATTTAAAATTATGCAAGTCCAATATGAATAGTGGTAATGTGCTATATATTTTTGAAATTTAAAACATATTTTTATTTTATTTAAAAAGGATTATATTTAGTATTTTTTTTTTTTTTTGAATCAAAATATAATGCGTAATTTATATTGAGTCAAATTATTTTGTCTTATACAGATAAACATTGAACAAATTTTCGGTGCTACTGTATTTTATTATGACAAATGATTATATTTTTATTTCAAACTTTTGATGATTTTATTTATATTTGTGTTTAGAATACTAAACATAATCCTTTTTAAATAAAAAAAAAATTCAAAAATAATATAATATAAACAAAAAAAATTTGAAAATATATAGCACATTACCACTATTCATATTGGACTTACATAATTTTAAATTATATTTTCTCAAAATAACATTTTTTTTTGTTTTGTTTTTAAAATATTATTAAATTGTATTTTCTCAAAATAAAGTTTTCCTAAATTGTTTTGTTTTTAATATATTATTTTTGAATTTTTTTTGATTTAAAAAGGATTATATTTAGTATTTATTTTTTATATTATAATAATTTAAAGTAGATAATATTTTAAATAAAGGGCAATTAGATTTTTTTTGTAATAAAGTACAGGGGCAATTTAGGGCTTTCAAAAAAAAATAATGGGCAATGGTTCTTTTTAACCATGTTTGACTAACATGAGGGGTTGTTTGTGCAATTAAATGTATTAGTTGAATATTATGTCATAATGGGAAACGTTAAGGTAAGTTTGTGCAATTTTCCCTTTTGGTTAAGAGGTGTTCACAAAGAAAGGTTCCTTTTTGAGATTCCAAATGAACCAAACGATTTCAACTACTGTGAAAGTAGTCCAAATAGATATGGAAGGTTCCTTTTTGAGATTTCTTGTTTAATTGGTTCTCTTGTTTAGAGAAGGTTCCTTTTCGGGATTTCTTGTTTAGTTGATTCTCTTGTTTAGGTAAGGTTCCTTTCCGAAATTCCTTATTTAGGGGAGACTTGTTAAGGGATTTTCAATTCCTTTTGGGAGTCTAATTACTTAGGCTGTGTTTGGCATGAGGGAAAGATGGAGGGAGGGAGAGGAGAAGGGAGGGAGAGCAAATCCCTTGTTTGGTTGGAGAAAGAAGTGAAGGGAGAGCTTCTCCCTCTGGGCCCACAAAAATCAATCCCCCCCAATTTGGACGAATGAGAGAAAGGAGGGATAGTGATGAGGGGGTAAAGACAAAAATTCCCTCCCTTTTTATACTACCCTCCAATTTTTTAAAAGGCAATATTGTAATTTTACAAATTAAATACCAATCCATCCATCCAACCCTTCTTTCAATACCAAACAACATGGAGGATTGATGTTATCCTTTTCATCCCTCCTACTCTCTCTCCCTCTTAATTAATCCATCCCTCATACTCTCCCTCCTTCCTACCAAACATAGCCTTAGGGACCAATGATGCTCACCCAATAAATAGTGCTTATTCTTTGGTTGAATATACCAAGAGAGATCTCAAGATACACCTGAAAGCATCAGCGAGTAGGGCATTGGTTGTAATTGAGGTTTTGGGTTAGAGAGAGAATATTGAATGTGTAGTTGTAACAATTGTTTACATAGTAATATTTTTTCTTTTGTCATCCTGACGGCCGTGGTTTTTTTTTTTCTTTCTATTTTGGATTTTCTACGTAAATCTTGTGTTGTGTGAGATTGGATTCTTTTCATCTTATATTTCTACTTTAACATTATCTGTATTTGGGAATATTATTAGGCAACGTTTCTATGTTCCTATCCCTAACAACTGGTATTAGAGCCAGGTTGTCTAATATCGGTTTAGACAAAACATATATGTTTTGGAGTATGGGCTAGATGAAATTTGATATTGAAAAATTTGATGGGAAGATTAATTTTGGCTTGTGGCAAGTACAAGTCAAGGATCTCTTAATCCAATATGGATTGCACAAAGCGTTGAAGGGCAAGCTAACCTTTAGAGACTTTAATAAGGTAGCATCCGGTACTAGTTCTGGAAAATTTGTGATGAGCAATGATGATTAGGAGGAATTTGATCACAGGGATGAGAAACCGATACGATTGTGCACATATTCAAGGGGCATCTAATGTGAAAGAACTTTGGGAGAGGCTTGAAGGGTTGTATCAAGCAAAGAGGTTTGCAACCAATTTTACATGAAGGAGCAATTTCACTTAATGCTAATGGCTGAAGGTATGAAAATTTCTGATCATCCAGGAGTGCTCAATGAGATTATTGTTGAACTAGAGTTGATTGGAGTTAAAATCGATGATGAGGACAAAAGGTTAAGACTGATCCAATCTATTCCACCTTCCTATGCATACATGAAGTATATTTTGATGCATGAGAGTTTGACTATAAGTCTTAGGGATGTGGCGAATAAGTTAATCTTCGAGGAAAAAAGGCTGAATAGTGAAGATAAAACTTCTGAAAATTCTGCGCTTACAATCAACAGTAGGAAGAGAACTCCAAGATGAAAGTGACTTGCTAGGGTGTGGACAATCTAGGCATGTGAAAAAGGATTGTCAAAATAAAACAGCAAGTGTGACAAAAAGCTTCAGAGGGGAATCCAGCTATCGCTTCTCTTGAGTTTAAAGACGCAGGTGATGCCCTTCTAAATGGGGAATAAGCATCCTAATGGCATGCCGCTAGTTGCCACAAAAGCGATGTGTTGCTGATAACGGGTCCACAAGTTTGCACATGAGCATTGGTTAGAAAGTGATCATGCAAGATCTGTGGTGGACATTATGTCAATTGCTGAGGAACTCCCTAGAGATCTAATAAAAGGAATTGCACCATATTTTTTAGCAGGTTTGTTTGACATGTGCCGAAAGAAATCTTGGGGCAGATTGTTCCTAAGCCTTATACATTTTGTTGGAACCTAGGGTTATAGATTGCGCAGCGGAAGGGTTTTAAAATTTTTTTAAATGCAATCATCAAATAAACCTATTTGTACAGTAATAATCGAAAACAATAAGAAGGAGAAGAAACTATTTCATACCAACGTTTGTAGGCTCCTTCACTTTAATACAATCTACTCCTGATTTGAACCACTTGATCTTCCTGACTATGACTCGGGATTGGTAACGGCGTGTGGGCGCGTCACGATACTCAGGAACAAGGAGGATGACGATACACGATACACGGGTTGAAGAAGAACACACAAAAAACAACTCTTGCTGTTTGTATATTGAATGCGGCCAGCTTCAAATAAAATAATAGAACAACTTTTTTTTTTCTTTTTTTTTCTTGGCAGCCACACCCCATGTTTTGTTTCTTTATTTTTCTTCTTCGTGTGATGTGTATTCTGTTTTTGTATATGATACAAAAATCACTTCATCTTTTAAAAACATATATCAAATATATATATTTTAAAAATAAACTAATTAATTAAATCTTTTAAGATATCTAATATCTTTAAAGATATTAATTAATATTAATTTATTTTATTTGATTTGAATTCAAACTCTTTTAAATTCAAATTTAAATATTTAATTTAATGAAAATAAAATAATCAAATTATCTTTTCTTTATTCAAAATTAAATATCAATCAATACCCTCCATCTAATGATTAATTACACAATTAAATAATCTAATTATTTAATTAACATAATCATATTCATTCATTAAATAATCTCATTATTCAATTAATTCCTGAATAGACACATGTCACTTTCATAACACAATTAATTGGACAATCCAATTAATTAACCATGACCTTTGTTACCTTAATCAATCGGGCTAGCAAGGGGACCTAATGGATCCACAGTATTTTGAGCTCCAATAATATTTAAAAATAATTAATTAAACTCTTTAATTAATATTTCATGTTTATTAACTTCGGTGTTATTCCACTAAAAACCCGAAGTTGCACTCTCTCAACTGTAGACGTTTTTACACACGCCAATAACTCTTAGTGTCCATTGATATAGCTATTACATATTGTATGATCCTCCACAAGTAGTTCATAATTAGAGCTAGGTCATAATGTCCATTATACCCCTCTAATTACATCTTTCCATTAAGTACCATTGATTCTCTAATGAACAATAAATCCTACATTCCTTACGGAATTATGAGAGCGCTCATATTGTTCAAGTCTCGAATTAACTCTTAAGGGAACTACTATCTACTTCTCACAAGAAGGAGTGGATTCCACTATTGTGTGCAGACCTTCCCAGCCACAAGCCAAACCGCGATTCCAACATACAAAGTTATTGATCAGGAATGCAACTTCGATTTCACCGATGGTATATCAAAAACCATGATCTAACCTGAAGGAGTCGATAAGACACTCAGAACTAAGATCACCCATATATAGCCATCACATGTTGATATATATGAATCTCATCTTGTAACGGATCTTAGTGAGAGATTCATATAGATCATGGCCCAGTCCTATATGATCACATCATATAAGGTGCCTCCATTATCATATCACTATATGAATAGTCTAGGCTAAGACCATTGTACATTACGGAATGGACCGTAGCTGTAGATTAACCACAAATAAAGTACCCAACTCTATTTGCTATCTACGGACTCTTTAGATTACTCATCTCAAACTGAATACCTCTGTATATGACACTCATATACTCAGTTAGAGATTACATCTAGCAATCTTGGATGTTAAGTACACATGATATAAATAAATGTAAAAGACAATTTGAATGAATAAACTACTTCTTTTATTTATGTTCAATCTCATTTACAAATTACAAGCTTTAGGGTAAAAACCCCAACAATCTCCCACTTGCACTAAAGCGTGTGAGACATGTCTTGTAAACCTAGACTCTCTAGATGACCCGTAAACACTTTAGCCGGTATGGTCTTCGTAAATGGATCAGCAATCCGTACATCCTAACGGGATCAAATCCTGTCATGAATACACTAGCATATAGTTTCTCATTCTCCAAAGATACTTGAGAATAGTCTTCACAGCAACCCAATGATCCAATCTTAGGTTGGACAGGTATCTGCTGGCTATTCCCACTGCGAAGCAGATGTCCAGTCTCGTGCATAACATAGCATACATGAGACTACCTATTGCTAATGCATAGGGAACATGTCTCATATCCTTAACTTCTTGTGGTGTTTTAGGACACTATTCCTTAGATAAGTGAACTCCATGCCTAGAAGGTAAATTACCTTTCTTAGAGTTCTGCATCGAAAATTGCACAAGAAACTTGTCGATATATGATGCATGAGACAGTGCTATACATTTGTTCTTATGATCCCTTATAAGTTGGATCTCTAGAACATAACTCACCTCTCCCAAATCTTTCATTTGAAATTGGCTAGCCAGCTAGCCCTTTACATCAGACAATACTCCCACATCATTCCCAATGCATAAGATGTCATTTAAGTAAAGGACCAAGAAAACTACTTTCTTGTCAATGATGCGCTTGTATACACAAGGCTCATCAACGTTTTGCTCAAACCCATAGGTTTTGATCACATCATCAAACCTTATATTCCAAGATCTAGATGCTTGCTTAAGTCCATAAATGGATCTTTGCAACTTGCAAACTTTTTATGCTTGATCTGGAGACACAAATCCCTCTGGTTGCATCATGTAAATGCTCTCATCAAGATTTCCATTCAAGAATGCAGTCTTGACGTCCATTTGCCAAACTTCGTAATCAAAATAGGTAGCAATGGATAAGAGAATCTGAATTGACTTAAACATGGCTACTGGCGAGAAGGTCTCTTCATAATCGGACCCCTCTTTTTTGGGTATAACCCTTGGCCACTAACCTTGCCTTAAAGGTCTCTACCTTCCCGTCTACTGCTCTCTTTCTCTTGTCGATCCACTTACTCCTTATGGGTTTCACCCCATCCGGTAAGTCTACAAGTTCCCAAATTGAGTTAGAGTACATGGACTCCATCTCGAGATTCATGGCTTTAAGCCATTCCTCTTTATCAAGATATTTCATTACATTCTTAAATGTCAATGGATCATCCACACTATCAGCAGAGACAACATTTTGTCCCTCACTTACACCTAAATAGCGTTCAGGTTATCTCATAACCCTCTCACTACATCTAGGTGGTAGTGTATCCTGACTATGAATCATTTGACTCTCAGATGTTAATGGATCAACAACTCTTGTTGACTGAGAACTGGTCTCACCAGGCTCTAACTCATTCAATACAATTTTAGAACGAAGCTTATGGTCACTAATATAGTTATCCTCAAGAAACGTTGCATTTGTCGATACAAACACTTTGTTATCTTCAGGACTATAGAAGTATCCACCTCTGGTCTCCTTGGAGTATCCTACAAACAAGCAGACTATATACTTGGGTTCTAGCTTTCCACTTCTGTTCTTCAACACGTGTGCTGAACACCCCCATACGCGGAAATGTCGTAAACTAACTTTATGACCATTCAACAACTCTAGAGGAGTCTTAGGAACATATTTGGATGGCACTACATTCAAAATGTATGCTGCTGTTTGTAACGCATATCCTCAAAAAGAATTTGGTAATTATGAGAAACTAATCATAGATCTCACCATTTCCATTAGGGTTCTATTTCTCTTCTTTGCGACACTATTTTACGGAGGTGTACTAGAAGCTGTGAGTTGGGACACTATCCCATACTCGACCATGAAGTCTTCAAACTCTTGGTCAAGGTACTCACCTCTACGATCTGATCGTAGAGTCTTGATAGTCTTTCCTAACTGATTCTCAACTTCAGCTCGGAATTCTTTAAACTTTTCAAAAGTTTCATGTAAGGATTCCCATTATTGATTGGCTTATTTCGTGGACAAACCACATATTGGGGTTTGAATTGTAAGGGTAGATTAAGTGTTTGAAGATCAAGCTCAAAGGCCCTTTTCAAGACCTCAAAGTGACAAGCACTCCAAAGGTATATTTTCTAGTGCTTATTTTTCTTTGAAGAGATTTAGAAGCACACACACACACAGCATACTTGCATATGTGTGCATTCTCTTCACATGTCACATTTCACATTAGCACTTTGATTGTATATCTTGTTGTGTATTTTTGTGTCTTGTAATTCATTTCCCAAATGTGTTCGGAAACGTCCGTGCGTGCACGATAATGTGCTTGATTTTACGCAAAGACCGCTCACGGAGAATGCCCTTGGCTTCTCCTTGGTTTCACCATTTTTGGTGAATCGGCGGTTACGATCGGCGGCCTGGCCGTCGAATTGAAATCACCGATCAAACCTGATGCATTTAATATCTCGGGTCTGATTCTGCGGTTTGATCAGCGGTTACGAAACCGCCGAATGGAACCGTCGATGCTCCCCTGCTTCTCACGGGAACAATTCTGCGGTCATGATCGGCGGCCTAGCCGCCGAATGAAACCGCCGATAGTGCGTTTTCAGGGGCAATTTTGTCTTTTCACATGCCCTGTTCTTGCTATCTATAAATATCACACTTTCTCTTATCTCTAACTAAGTTCTCTGACTCTAAAGAACCCTAAGCTTCAAAAAGAGATACTTGAGAGAAAATCAAATCAAGAACTCATTTTTATACACTCAAACCACATACATGTGCATCAAAGATCATCTAAGCATTTTCTAGCATAGTTAGTTTGCTTAGTTGAATGGGTTTTGCTCAACACACATCCTTTGGTATGTTCTTCACTAATCTTATCTAAGTTTAGTGTTTTATTTATCAAAGAAATCTCTTATGTTATTTGTATGCTCTTAGAATATATTCTAGATACAAAATAGAGATTGGTGTGTTAACATGATTGAGTGTTGTATTTTGATAGCAACATCTAGGTTATTGAATCTATGATTTGCTAAGCTTTATGAATGTCATTTAGCCATTGATATCTAGGATTGCATTTGTTGCCATCTAATCATCCTAGATAAGCACATAGAGTTGCCTAGCTCTTATTGCATTTGTTGAGTATTTATATATATATTCACATAGGTTGTAATCTATTCATTGAAAAGTAAGTCTTGCGTGTAGCTTCCGGGATTAGGTTGCTTAGATCGCAACCAATTGAAGTCTTGTGTGATAGACCGGGATTAGGTGGTCACACAAGCAATTGGACTAGGTTCACTTATACCAGGATTAGATAGGTGTGTGATTATATACCGGGAGTAGGTTGTAATCGCTTAACACATTTAGTGGATTCGAGGTTCGAGTGTGGCGCACTATACAGCCCGTGGTTTTTCCCGTGAGGGTTTCCACGTAAATATCAAGTGTCATTTATAATTCCGCACCATATTACACTTGTTATTATTATTGACTAGATTGGGGTATTTTCGTAATATTGACTAATCGCGAAAATTGGGTAAAATTGTTAAAATCTATTCACCCCCCCCCTCTAGATTAATATATTGTAAACACACCCGTGTTAATTTGTGAACTTTCATTTCAGACTTCCGTTACTTTAGGTAAACATATCCGTATCTTATGTAGTCATCTATAAAGGTGACATAATACTCATAACCACCCCTTGCTTTAACATTCATCGGTCCACAGACGTCTGAATGTGTAAGCTCTAGTGGTTCTTTAGCTCTAAGCCATTTTCCAGTAAAAGGTCTCTTGGTCATTTTACCTTCTAAACAGGATTCCCAGACAGGTAAGGTGCCAACCTTTAACTCACTTAAAGGTCTGCTTTTCACTAGTCTATCTTTCCGGTCAAGGTTGATATGGCCAAGTCTTAGATGCCATAGATACGTTTCATTTTTTGGAGAAATCTTTTGTCGTTTTGTTTTAGGTTTTTCAACTTTAAACAATTCAGCGTTAAGCAATGTAGTATGTATTAACGGCCTTAAAACATACAAGTTGTTTTCGTTTAATCCTGAACATATATTCAAACCATTCTTTGCGATAATAACAGACTTATTATTTAAAGAAACAGAATATAATTGTTCCAATAACTTTGAAACTTAAATCAAATTTTGAGTAAATCTAGGAATTAAATATACATTTTCTAAAATAATGAAACAACTTCCAAAATGTAGTCTAACTACATCCACTTCTCGGGTTGACACGACATCCCCTGACCCAACAAGCATAGAAAAATATCCCTCATCAAGTTGTGTCCAAGATTCAATCCATTGCATAGAAGAACAAACATGGTTAGTGGCCCCCGAATCAACTATCAAGGGTGAAGAATCATCTTCCACTGTACATGATTTTACCTTGATAGTATGTTGATCTGATAATCTTACTGCTTAGTTGGTTGGCTTTAGGAGGGGTCGAGGTAAGTAGGCATCCCTCCTCTTACTGGATCACGATGCCAGTGTATCGAGGTATCGGGATACCGGGTTGGTGTGATAGCGGGGTACTGGGATTTTGTAGTAGAGGAGTCCTTAGGAACTTGGCTTTAGTGTTTCCTAGTACCTTAGAGTCTTGGAGACCTTGATCATGGTCTGGATTGGTAGAAGGATGGCAGGGCATTGGAAAGCTTTTCTATGATGCCTTTTGTTAACCACCAAAATTGGCAGAAGACCAAAGAAGAATTTTCCATCTCGATTCAATGAAGACATGGTAATCCAGATACCTTCCGGCTATCCCGAAAAGGGAGGGATCCCGACTGATCCTAGTACATACCCCCTCCAAAGGGATCCAGCCTAACAATCCCCTAGCCTCTTGTGGACCCCGTGGTATCCCGATTCGTAGTACAGCACCCAGTACCCCGATTCACAAGCACTACTCCAAGCCAGTCTACTCGCAGGTCCAACAAGTATCCCGACACAGAGGTCCACCAAGTATCCCGACACAGAGGTCCACCAAGCATCCTGCTATTGTACCATCCAGATATCTCCCTACTTCATCAGCAAGGTACCCCGCTACAGTCTCGGTCGATATCTCAATCCTCAGATAGCACCGAGATACTCAGGAGTTCTTACCACCCTCTAGAATCAGCCCGCCAAGCAGGAAGATACCGGATGAAGAAATTATCAAAGAGCAAGACTCTTATGCCATGAAGACCAGGTTAAAGCTCCATGGAGTCATACTGAAATGCCGTTGTACAATTGAAACAGAAGAAGTATACTCCTTCCCGCCAACTGAAAAGTTTTATTCTAACAAGTCAACTTTATTGAATCCTCAAATGAAAGAAAGACTTGATACTAAAAGCTCCCATGGGATCGTTTCCTCTTAGGAAGGAAAGATTAGATTCTGACGATAAAAGCTCTGAGATTATCTCCTAAGAAGGAGGAGATCCTGCAATTGCCAAACCTTAAACTGAAACTATAGGAGTGCATGGCAAGCAACAGGACCTATATAAACATCATGATACACACTAGAAAGAGGAAAAAAAAAGATTCACCTCCTAAAACCCTACGTTCAATCCTTCTTATTGACATGTACAAATTCGCCATTTCCATCTCCAACACAGACTGAAGCTCCATACTCCGCTATTAGCTTAGAAAAATATAAATCTTGTACTTACAATAAAAAGTGACAATTAATAAAGATTCTGTTTATTTGTCATGGTTTCGTTCCAACCGTATTTCTACATTCAAATCACACCTATTATAGCAGGAACATTGTTGGTATCGAACTACGTGATACCCCTCCGACTAGGATCGATTTTGATCTTGGTCCCTCAAAGTTGTTATTTGGAGATTCACCGTAGTGACAATTTTTCGGTAACACTTTTGGCGCTGTCTGTGGGGACTTATATCCCAACCAATCTCAAAACAGCCTAGTTCTGCCCAGTGTTCTTCAGAATGAGACTTCGATCCTCCCAGGGCCATCCCGATCCATCAGGACCTCAGTTCTTCGTTTCCACTGAGAGATCCCAAAGGCAGGGTAAAGGCACCAAGAACGAGAACTCGACGCCAGTGCCTCCTCTAGCTGTTGGCCCTTTGCCTCAAGACCTCGCCAGGCAAGAAGTCAATCCGAATGTCCTAGAACAGCAGGTTACAGCATACGTAAAAGCCATCCAGCTCAGGATGATAGCCCAAGGAATCCCCTTTGAAGCAGCCAGGATCCCATGAAACATTGGCCTAAGTACCCGGGTACCAGCATTTGACCGATTGGGGCCACCTTTCCCAGTCCAACAGGTGGATCTTAGACCCAGACTAGTAAAGTCCGCATTTGAGATTCCCCCTAGGAGAGCCTAATCTCCACCAAAACTAAGGGCAAAGGAAAATGATCCACATCCTGATTCAGAAGGAAGTGCCAGATCCCGGAAGAGCCCCAAAGAAAGACATCAGAGATCTAAGCGGAAGGAGGTGGTCATTGATTCAGAAACTTCGAACGAAGAGGGCTCAGTAGCTCGATTCTGAACCAAGAAATCCCAGCACCTGGAGGATCAGATGGCCAAGATGGCAAATGAGTTGGAAGAATTGAAGAAGGGAAAGCACCAAGGAATCTGGAAAAATCCCCTAGGTGAGATGAATGCACCTTTCTCCAAGAGAGTTAGGGAGGCGGGTTACCTCCCAAATTCAGGATGCCCTCTAAGAAGTATTCCAGGGTAGAGGACCCCGTCAGCCACCTGGAAAGCTTTGTCCATCAGATGGAGGTCCAAAGCGCGACCCAATTAGCCGTGTACAGGATGTTTCCTTCAACCTTGACTGACAGCGCCAAGACGTGGTTCAGAAAGTTACCACCAGGTAGTGTTGATTCCTTTTCTAAGCTTACCATAGCTATTTGTGCACAGTTTCAGAGGATCAAGCCTCGTCCTAAGGACCCTATCTTGCTTCAATATGTGGTTCAAGAGCGGGGTGAAACTTTGAGATCTTATGTGGAGAAATTCCATAAAGAAGTCGTCCAGATGAGAGTATTCGATGTGAAGGAAACCTTAGCCAACTTTCGAAGAAACCTGTGGGTTGGCAGACTATTTCGCTATTTTGCTAAGTATCCTTTAGAGACATACCAGGAGGCCTACAGCCGGGCTCTGGAACAGGTGGACATAGAAGAACAGCTCCAGATTAAAATCGAGCATGATGATGCTCGATTAGCACCACATCACAAGAAGGAGGCTCCGAAGCCCGCACCAGTCAAGAAATTCCAAAATCAGCCACCAAACAGATTTACCTACCGGCCGCCTCCTATCCCCTCATACTAGGAAAGATATCCGACTAGGAGGTCGCCCCCTAGGGCGGTCCCTCTAAAGGAGGTGGCTAGGCTAGCAAGAGAGGAAGATGGATACAATCACTACACCCCTCTCAATGTTTCGCGAGAAACCATCTACCTCACCATTCGAGATAAGGGCCTGCTCAGAAAGCTGGGTCCCATGAAAGTCCCAGCTGACAGGAGAAATCAGTACAAGTATTGTGATTTCCATGAGGACATAGGGCACAACACTTCTGAGTGCTACAGCCTCCGCAACCAGATTGAAGGACTGGTAAGGGAAGGCCTTTTAACTGAATTTTTACAGCAGGTGCGGGACAGCATCAAGGAAGGGAAACAGGTACAGAGCGGGATGCAGTAAGCAACAGAAAGAAGGAGAGATGGTGAGAAGGACTTGATGCAACAGATCCAGATGATCCACACCATCAGTGGATGCCCTACTCTAGCTGGAATCTCTAAGAATTCAAGAAAGAACCATGCAAGGAAGATTCCCAGGCTCAACACCGGTCATGAGATACTTAAAATCAGTAGTGGATCCCGAGATCTACCCTGCTCTTCCAAAATCATTTTCATGGAGAAATATGTCTACAACACAGTTCAACCGCATGATGATCCTTTCGTAATCTCAGTACAGGTCGCCAACTGCCGGGTACACCGCGTCCTGATTGATACGGGAAGCAGTGTTGATATTCTGTTCAAAGGGGCCCATGAACAACTTAACTTGAAAACTCCTGTTACAACAATTGCACCTCACTTTTGTATGGATTCACTGGGGACTCTGTGATGCCAATGGGGTCAAAAATCATGCCAGTGATAGTCGAAGAATCTCCCCTTCAGCAAAACATAATGACAGAGTTCATCATGGTAGATACTCCGTCTGCCTACAATGCAATTCTGGGAAGACCATTCTTATCAGGAATTAGAGGGGTACTGTCCATCTACCACAACGTTTTGAAATTCCCGGTGGGAACAGAAGTATGAGAGGTTAGAGGGGACCAGTAGGCAGCCCTCAACTGTTACGCGGTTTCCACCAACCCGGCAGCATTAGCTAAGCAATGCGCACATGTGACCAGTGAACCAAGTCAGGGAACGCCAGAATAGGACCACTATGTCTTAGAAGAAGGAGAGGTACCAAACATAATCGTGGAGGAGCCAGAGGAAAAGGAACAAGGTTGGGCCAGTGGACATCCCGAGGATCAGCTAGAAGAGATATCTGTCAGGGGGTGAAGATCAAACTAAGGTAGTAAAAATTGGAGGAGGTTTGGACCCTGAAATCAAGAAAGACTTGGTAGAACTCCTCAGGGAGTATAGCGACATCTTCGCTTGGAGCCATGAAGAGATGCCTGGCATTCCTCTTAGCCTAGTTACTCATAGGTTGGCGGTAGACTCAACTTTCAAACCAATAAAACAAAACGAAAACATTTCAATGCCGAACGGAATGCCGCAGTCCAGGAAGAAGTTGACAAGCTCCTAAAGGCCGGGTTCATCAAGGGAATCCCGGTACCCTGAATGGATCGCCAATGTGGTCATGGTAACCAAGTCTAACGGGAAATGGCAAATGTGTGTAGATTACACCGATTTTAACCGGGCTTGCCCCAAGGATAGTTTTCCACTACCTAAGATAGATCATCTCATTGACTCCACTCTAGGAAACAAGCTCCTAAGCTCCATGGATGCCTTCTCGGGGTACAATCAAATCACGATGCACCCCTTTGATCAGGACAAGACTAGCTTTATAACCGAATAGAGCCTTTACTGCTATAAGGTAATGCCTTTCAGACTCAAAAATGCAGGTGCCACATACCAGCGTATGGTGAACAAACTGTTCAAAGAGCAGATAGGAAGATCCATGGAGGTGTACATAGATGATATGATCACAAAATCTCAGGAGGCTGGACAACACACTGGGGACTTACGCCAAACTTTTCAGGTGATAAGACAAAACCAGATGAGGCTGAACCCCACCAAATGTGCCTTCGGGGTAGCGGCAGTAAAATTCCTAGGATTCATGGTGCATGAAAGGGGGATCGAGGCTAATCCCGAGAAGATCAAAGCTATCCTAGATCTCAAATCCTCTATAACTCTCAAATAGGCATAAGGATTAACTGGCCGGATAGCAGCCCTGAACCGGTTCATATCCTGCTTCATTAATAAGCGCCTTCCTTTTTTCAAGATCATCAAGCAGGGAAAGAAGATGAAGTGGGACGAGCAAAGCGAGCAAGCTTTTCAAGCTTTAAGGGAATACTTGTCCAGTCCTCCTTTATTAGTGAAGCCTACCTCGGGGGAAGAACTCTTACTCTATTTGGTAGTTTCAGAAGCTGCTACCAGCGAAGCCTTAGTGAAGGAGTGCAGTGACGGGATGCAGAGAACAGTTTACTACGTGAGCCAGGCTTTCACTAAGTCCAAGAAAAACTACACCTTCATAGAGAAGCTCGCCTATGCCTTGGTAACTACATCTAGAAAGCTCCGGCCTTACTTTCAAGCTCACACCATCGTGGTAGTCACTGACCAACCCTTGTGACAATTCCTTCAAAAGCCAGATGTGTCAGGCAGAATGGTCCTATGGGCCCTAAAACTCACCCAATTCGATATCAAATATAAGGTAAGAACCACGATCAAAGCCCAAGCCCTAGCTGATTTCATAATGGAATTCAGCGTGACTTCTAGTTCGGATAAGTCAGTAGACTCGGATCCAGATCAAACCAGTCCAGATTGGCTCGTAAATGGCAAGGCTTGAGTCTTATACACGGATGGTGTGCCAAATCAGTCGAGATGCAGAGCAGGAATCGTCGTGATTGACCCAGAGGGAGCTGAATGCAGCCACTGTTTCAGGTTTGAGTTCAAAGCCACTAATAACGAAGCAGAATACGAAGCCTTACTAGCAGGAATGGGAGTAGCAGAAGCCTTAGGGGCTGATTACCTCTTGATCAAGAGTGACTCCCAATTGGTGGTCAACTAGGTGTCAGGATTGTACCAGGCAAAAGGTGACAACATGGTGGCATATCTGGCTAAAGTCCAAGAAGCAATGAAGAAATTTCAAGGTGTAAGGATGGAACAGGTACTGATGAGGTCGTTTGTGTACTCAACAAAATAGTAAAAATAATAGTTTTTGGTTGATTCTTGAAAACTCTTTTAAAGCCACTTAATCCTTTTAAAATGTGATTTGATAGCAAAATAGTGAGCAAGTTCGTTCCACAGGGAATGGAGTGTTAATTAGATAAATTGACTAATCTTAGAACAATAAAACAAATCATAGAGTTTGATAAATGTGTGGTTTCTAAAGCCACCGATGCTAAACTACTCAAATGAAAATACACAAAAATGTTATGAAAAATAGAATACTCAACACCTTGATAAGAATAGTGATAAAATCAATTAATGAGAGAACTAGGGAATAGATCGATTAACACTTGGATGTGGGTAAGCTACTAGCATCATTAATGTACCAATCTCATTATGTTAACCACTTAGAGGCTTAGATTAGTGGGGTTGATATACCCACCACTAATCTATCCTATCCAATGGGTTCTTAATCACACAAAGATTGTCAATCCACATGTGAATACATAACAAATTATTCCACTCAAGATAGCAATCAACAAGTGATATACAAGTCAATTATAATGAATGGAATCTAATTAAATTTAATGAATAGAACACATAAGAGATTCATTACAAACTAGACTAAACCCACAACCAATTGTTCCTCAAATCTATCCCCTAGATTAGGGGTTTAGTTACACGTAATTGCAATAAATGAAAAGAAGTAAATGATAAGGAAATAACCCTTGGGTCACCTTCTTTAAGCTCAATCCTTCTTCTCCTCTATGCTCCTAGATGCAAGGAATGGAGGTTGAGGAAATGTCTTGGAATGTGGGTGTTTTGGTGGAAAGTTACTAAGGATTTTGGTGGAGAAATGGTGGGATGAGGAATGATGTAGTGAAGTAATCAAGGTTTTGTGTTGAGGGTTGGATGGATTAGATGAGTTCAAGGAGAGAAATGGAGGATGATGAATAATGTTCCATGGATGATGATCTAGATCTGAAATGGAAATTCTCTGAAATTTGCTCTGATTTCGATCCTTTGAAAATGAAGAGACGCTCCATATATATACTCACTCATGGACATGTACTGGTAACGACTTGATTCGCTGATGTGGAGCCTTGGTCGCTATTTGGTCGCTATGGCGACCATGGAGCGTAAAACGGTTAGATGAAAAGGTCGCTCTGAAAACCATCTTTCTCGCTCTTTGTCAAGTGGCGAACATGACCAAAATGTGTAGAGGTCGCCACTTGTATCCTCTAGGTCGCTCTGGCGACCATAAGTGGCGACCTTGGAAATGTGAAGAGGTCGCCATTTGTACCATCAAGGTCGCTCTGGCGACCATAAGTGGCGACCATGCCTTGAGTGCACTAGGTCGCCACTTGCAAGGGAGGTCGCCAGAGCGACCCCAAGTGGCGACCCCACCTGATTGTTTTTGTGACCTTCTGTCGCCATGGCGCTCAAGTGGCGCCTAAGTGGCGACCTTCTGATGCCTTTGGGAACTCTTCTGTCGCCATGGCGCTCAAGTGGCGCCCTCTTATGCCCAAGTGGCGAAAATGCCCTGTTTCTTCTCATTTGTGAGACATTTTCGCACAAGTCCTCCACCTTCATCTCAGTTGCTTCTGAAACCTAATAAAACCTGAAACACTCAATTTAACAACATTAAACACGGGGAAATGCCCGAGAATCAAGCAAAAAGAAACGGAAATGAGGGCCAAAATCATACCAATTTTGGTTTGATCAAATACCCCCAAACCAATCTTTTGCTAGTCCTCGAGCAAACATAATAACTAGCACACCCTCAAAAACATGCATAGAGATATTTCAAAGGTTTTTACTTCAAATGATCAGTGTGCGAAGCCAAAATGAAGAGATTAAAACAGTTATGCCATGGTGAGGATTTAAACATGCAAGAGCGTGTATAGTTATGATCAAAAACGTGCCACCTTAGACATAATTGTACGCAATGCGATCTTACATTCAAAATGCCCAAGCTTCAAAGCAAAGGTGCTATTAGTTTAGAATGTAATTCGCTTTGATACTAAATCTCAACGGATTCTCTCTTCTTTTCTCCAAGATTCCTAGGTTCACTCAAATATGTGCATGTGCAATATGAGTTCATGTTATGGCAACAAATTGATTGCACATGCTAAACATTAAACCGCAATTTCCTGAAAAGTGATCTCATGAATAGAATTGCAAGCCATGAATTAGAAAGAACATGCATCAACCAAATTGTACAAAATGGACAATCCTAAAGATCATGAAGGTCTTTTCTTTGGTTGTAATGGGGCCTAAGGTTATGGTGAAACAAAGAATGGAAGAAATGGATATCAAGGGACCTAATGATTTCATTAAGGCATACATTCTAATTCTTTAAGTTCCACAAGATCCCCACATATGTTCACACTTCAAGGTGTCCAGGCTCACAATTACACATGTGTATGCTACTCCTATTTTCAACTTGAGTAGCTCAATTACTTCTCTTCCTTTTCTAGGCCCTTTGTGCCTAATTTCTTGATTCCTTTTTCTTTGCTTTTCTTTGCTTGCCAATTCTTTTCTTTTCATGCTCTTCATTTCTTTTTCTTTTTTTTTTTTTTTTTTTTTATATTTTATTTTATTCTCTTTTCTCATTCTTTACAAGCTTTTGTTTTCTTTTCCATTTTCAAACATCTCTTGATTTGCAAGACTCTTACACCTATTCACATGCCTTGGTACACACCTTATATTTATACATTCAAAATTTTACATTGAGTTCCTAAGCCTTAGCGAATCGTTTGGTCAAGGTAGGTCAAGTATTTTAAGGCTATAAGGTTCATGTAGATGTGGTTCATGAAAGAAATGCTTCAAATGTGTTTGGCTTCAAAGGGGCTTGGGAGCACACATATTCAAGTGGTTGGAAGTGTTTAGGCCAAAGAGGTTTTCACATGCATCGCCTAAAATCATTTCTAAAGATTCGTCCATTAAGCAAAATAAGGCATCCACAAGCAGACCATAATATTCTATGGCAAACAACATTTAGTGCAAATGAGACCAAAACATGCTTGTATGAGTGTTTAGAGTGAGTGTTTAAAGAGTGAATGTTTAAAGAGTGAATATTTACAACTCAACGTATGATTTTTAAAGGCTGTGTTTGTGATCCTCACGGGAATCTCCACTATTAATTCTTAGCCTTCAAGCAAATTTGATCATTCACTCAACATTAAGAGAAAAAGATTAACGCATTTTGTTCAATGACACCCTAAGTGGCATGGTGTTAATCTAAACCAAACACTCACAAACATGCATAATTCCTCACTACATCATGTAAAGAACAATCTCCATAAGCAAAGCATGCTCAAATATGGCAATATCGCAAAAATTTTTAAAAATTTTGGCACACAATTCTTTTTGAAAACCAAGCATCATGGTGTTGCGCAAAAGCACCCCCAAACCTAAATTTGACATTGTCCTCAATGCTCAAAGGTGGAAAATAAAACAACAAGCGCAACCCACTAAGTTTCAAGCAATAATCCAACAAGCAAGAGCAAAAACAAAATATCTCATCATCCGGCATATTGCCCTCCAAATATTCATACACAAAATCCCAACAACACATATAACAATTAAGCACAAATGTCCTAAATCCACTACCAAAATCCAATTCACACCCTTATTCTATGCGGAAACAAAATAAAGGCAAAAATGAGAAATAAAGATTAAAGGAAAAGAAATGCGAATAAACATAAATCAACAAAAATATCCAACAAAATAATCCAAGAGTAAAAACATAAAACTAGCAATGCCCCAATAAAATGATAGAAAATGCAAATGATGAAAAGATAAAACAAATCCTAGGAATGCTAGTAGGCCAACTACTCTGAATCATCCACCTCATCCTGCACTACTCTACCCTTCCCTTTCGGGTCCTTCCTTCTCTGCTCCCTAGCTAGTGCTGCTCTCCTAGACTGCTCCTCTCTCCATTTCCTCTGTGCGGCTGCCTCATCAATAAGAGGACCTCCCACATAACGGGGCCCCTGATCAGTCAAGGAACGGGCCATGGCCTCCTCCAACTGTGTTGCCTCCTCAACAGCAGACTGTGCAGTCTGAAATACAAAGTCAGGCTCCTCTGTGCTATGTCCTGAAGGTGCAGTGGGGGTAGGTGGAATCACTGTGGCAGGCTTCTTCGGTCTCCTGACATAAGGAGTGAGCTTAAGATCATGGTGGAGGTCTGTAAAGCCTGTGATCACTGTCTCACTCAAATCCTGAATAAGGCTTTCCAACTTCAGCTGCCTGTCCTCCAAGGCCTTCTGCCTTCCCTCAATATCAAGTTTATCAGCATGAAGGATATCAAAATCACCAGTCTGAGTCCTCCTAATGCGCTGTACACCATCTAGAATCCGAACTCCCAACGGCTGCCCGTGATCATCACAAATAGGAATCTCCTCCTCCTCATCATCATCGTCCTCCTCAGGGACTATTCTCTCAAAATCTTCCCTAACACTGGTGCCAGCCTCTGAACTCCGCACTCTCCTACGTTTTCCCCCAGTAGGTATCTCTCCACGCCTAATCATCAAACGTCTCCAGGTGGTCAAGTCCATATCTGACATGGGGGGCTTAAGTATGTCCCCGAAGATATCTACACCCGCCAACTTGCAGGCCTCTGTGATCAAACAAGGGAAATGGAGGATATCTGTCTCTGATTCATTCCTCCCAATCCGCTGAATCTCCATCTTTATGATAATTCCCACATCAATAGGCTGCCTCTCACTAATACTATGTAGAATCCTGGCTGCCTCAAATGGAACAGTGGACCTATGGGAAACCGGTCTAAGGGAAGAATGGAGGAAAATGTGCCAAAAGGCGTGCTCAATCTTCAAGTTTGCCTGCCTGAGAGGGAACCGCTTCACCATCCATATGGTCATAGGAGTGATGGTCATCGTGTTTGCAAATTCCACCAAATTCTTCACGTACAAAGGATTCGTGGTGATCCCTTCCACCATCCTCTCACGTAATCCTTCAATTTCTAACAAAGTCGTCCCAAAATAGATGTTAATGTCCGGTGCGTTCAAGTACACGGGAACCCCTCTCACAAGAATGGGACCACCCCTCATATACTCTCCCGGATTCATCCCCGCATAGAATTCTTTCACCAAACTCTCACTGTAATGTGGCGGAGTAGCCGCTAATCCTCCCCATCCCATGTCATTCACTGTTGTTGGGACAGGGGTATCCCTCAAGCTCTCCAAATCAATGCCCCTCTCAGGCCACATTTTCTTCTCAGCAAAAGTTTCCAAACGATCATCAAAATTTCTGTTCAGTTTGCATTCGGGAACTACTCTCTTCCTAGGAGTGGGGGTCTTGCTACCCTTGCCCCCCTTGTTCGGCAACTTCATCTTCGGAGCCATTTCTCACCCCCAAATTCGGACTAAATTCTCTGACAGAAATCCGGCAGCACAACGGCACTATAACAACACTCCGGCACTCACCAATGTGCACCACAATCAATCAAACCACTCCAATACTATCACAATCACTTCTATATGAATCAAATCAAACAAAAATCCAATCCTAAACACTATTCACTTCAAATCAAACTCAAAACCACCCTTAGTAATTCTAGATGCAATGTAGGAAGGATTTGATCAAAAGAATTGAAGAACTAGAGTGATTTCTTACCAAGTTTGGAGATTACGTGCGTGCCACGGCTTTGTAATTGAGAGAATTTGAGAAGAGAGAACTTTTGTGTGTGCGGCGTTATGTTTGAGCAGCAGTCCTTATAAGTGAACGCCCTATGTCGCCACTTGTGTCACTCGGTCGCTCTGGCGACCAAATGGCGACCAAGAAGAAATTTCATGTTTGCATGTGGTCGCCATATGCACAAGTAAGGTCGCTCTGGCGACCAAATGGCGACCATACCTGATAACAAAGGTCGCCATTTGCACAAGTAAGGTCGCTCTGGCGACCAAATGGCGACCATACCTGATAACAAAGGTCGCCATTGGCAACATGTGGGTCGCCATGGTGACCATGTAAGTGGCGACCTCTGAATCCTTCATGTAAGTGAGGTCGCCATTTGCGTGCAAAGAGCGACCAAATGGCGATCCTGACTTAAAATCCTCTTCTGAGTGCATTTCATCACCTGCAATGAAGGAAATCCACAATAAGCTCATATTTCAAACCTCTACCAAGAATTGATGGACATTTATTCAGAAAAACAAAAGAAAAACACACAACAAGCAAAATTAAACACAAACATATTTATTCATGGCATGAAATGTAAAAACCGAATGTAAATCCAACTACCGCATCATACTATGCGAAATGGAATCATGATGCTCATCATCCAAGTCAATCATATTAGAACTCAATTTTTTCTTGACTACCCAAATTGGACCTCTAGACTCATCCCGGACTTGATAGACCAAATCCTTCCTAACCCAAATTTGCTTAACACGGTTAGATCTCCTTATAGGTCTATTTTTATCATTATTGGCATGCTTAAAAAATTCAAAACATTTAGACTTTACATGACCCTTTCTATGACAAAAATAACAAGTTAAAGGATATGAAGGAAATCTTCCCTTTTTCATTGGAGATTTAGGTCTTGAGGGACCGTTATTGGTGAGTTCCTTGATGGCTTGATCCATCCGATCTATCTCCACCAAAAAGTCGCACTCCTTTACCTTAGCAACCTTCAAGGACATCTCCTTCTTGCTCAATTCCTCCTTCAACTCCTCAAGTGCCTTGTTCTTGACATCGACATTCATGAGAGCCTTCCTCATCTTTCTTAAGGATTCTTCCTCAAATTCTTCGGTGAGCCTAGCCAAATCTTCAAGTTCTTTCACCGTCACCTCATTCTCCATTGTGAGAGCCACGTTGACCTTCTTAAGCTTATGATTTTTCCTTGCTAGGTCATCAAGCTTCTTTTTCAAGGCATACTTCTCCGCCTTAAGAACCTCTACCTCAAGCATGAGCTCTTGGTTAGAATTCTTGAGCTCTTCAATTTCAGAGTCACCTATACTCTCCACATCGTCCTCTTGGCTATTCTTCTCAAACAATTGCACCAAATCACACACCTTTCCACCCGTTGACCTTGGTGGTTGCAACTCAACCACATAGCAACTCTCAATGCTTTTTAGGTCATCATTGCATATGGTTATATCGATCTCAAGTTCTTTCTCAAATGCATGCATACAAACTTTCTTCTTGCAAACATCGATCTTCATTTGAGCGGTAGCCATGAATGGTCTACCAAGGAGAACTTGCCACTCCCTAACATCTTTTGACTTGTCACCAATGTCTAGAACTACGAAATCCGTTAGCACTACTACTCCTTCAATGACAATTGGGACATCTTTTATTTCACCACTTGATGAAAGTGAGGTTTGATCCGCTAGCATAAGCTTCTTTCCGGATGGCTTCAATCCTACCAACCTCAACTTTTCATAAGTAGATAGGGGCATCATGCTCACACTTGCCCCTAAATCTAGTACTCCTTTAAGCACTCCACTATTTCCTATTGAAATGGGAATCACAAAGCTTCCCGGATCTTCCACTTTCTGGACGTATGCTTCTTCAAACAACAATGCCTCATCTCTAGCTCCATCCTTCTTGACAAAACTACCTTCTTTAGCTTGCTCTGTGTGGCTTGGAAACTTCCCCTTTTCTTGCTTTTGAAGGGCCTCGGCAATTTGCCCCATTTGGGTCTCCAATTTCCCAAAAGATGCCTCTAGGTTGCCAAACCTTTGACCACTAGCTTGCATGAAGCTTGTCAAGGTATTCTCAGCTCGTTGGAAGCCTTGCATCATACCTCTCATTTCTTCATCAATATTTCGGCGAGGTTGGTACGAGCTTGGTTGAGCATTGTTGTTGTTGTTCCATTGGTTTCCTCCCCATTGATTTCCTCCTTGGGGGAATCCTCCTTGTGATTGATTTTGACGATAGCTTCCTTGTGAGCTACTTCCTTGAGTGTTCAACCTTTATTGTGGATTCTGACGATAACCCCCTTGTGAACTACCTCCTTGATTGAACACCCCTTGTTGTTGGTTTCCTTGTTGTTGATTTCTTGGTGGTGGGTTTAGAATGTTGTTGTTATTTGACCAAGAAAGGTTTGGGTGGTTCCTCCACGGATGCGCATAGTTGTTGGGATAGGAGTAGTTGCCTTGTCCTTGAAATCCCATAGCTTGAACTTCCTCTTGCTCTTGACCTTGAAAAGTGTCCTCAAACCCTTCATTCTCGTTGAATTGCCCGCTAGAGCCTCCTTCATGCCTTCCTAACAACTTAACTCCCGCCTTAGGAAATCCCATACTTTCAATGTGAGAAGTTAAGGTCTCCACCCTCTTGTTTATCCTAGAAATTTCAATGGCGGCTTCCGTACTAGCATTCACATCAAACTTCCCACCTCGAATACTGTTGTCGTTCCTTTGTTGAGAATTTTGAGCCAACATCTCATAGATGTCGTAGATCTCCGAAGCGGTCTTGGTATCATAAGAACCTCCACAAGCGTTATCCACCAACACTTGGGAGAACCGAGTTAGACCCCCTTGGAAGCAAGACACCTTGTATTCCTCCGTGAACATGTGAGGAGGGCATTGGGCCACAAGGCGTTGATACCTCTCCCATGACTCATGAAATAGCTCCCCCTCACTCTCATAAAAATCGGCTATCTTCACCTTTAACTCCTTTGCTTTCCTAGCCGGAAAGAATCTGTTGAAAAATACCTTGCAAATCTGGCCCCAACTTGTCAATGATCCCGGCCTAAGCCCCATGAGCCATGTCATAGCCGCATCCTTCATACAATACTGGAAGCAACGCATTTGCAATTGTTCACGTGTGAGCCGCATGATGGGGAAGGTCTCAATAATAGCACTATACTCCTTCATGAACTGGAGGCAGTCTTCATTCAGCTTCCCATGAAATGACGGCAATAAGTTGACGTGCATTGTCTTCAACTCATAACCCCTAGCCACCGGGTCTAGCACGATCGATGATGGTTGGTTCCCCATATCCGGCAAGGCATACTCACCCATGGTCATCCTTTGACCACGGTTGGTTTGAGTTTCTTCCGTCATCTCCTCTCTCAAAGGAGCTTCGTCTTCCCTACCATGTTGTTGTCCTTCGGTACTCATATCTTGACTTGGAATTGGTTCGAACTCTCTCACACGGGTAGTGCCTTCTAGTGGGGGATGAACACCTCTACCTAGAGATCTCCTACCGTGCATAAAACTGAGCACCTGAAAGAGGAATAAATAAAGAGATACAAGGAAAGAAAAAAAAGTAAAAACAGCACTATGAACAAATCAATAATCACAAAACAAAATATTAAACTAACAATCTACAAAATACCAATAAAATGCAAAGAAAAGTCAATATATGTAATCAACGCTACCATTCCCCGGCAGCGGCGCCATTTTTGATGAGGTCGTTTGTGTACTCAACAAAATAGTAAAAATAATAGTTTTTGGTTGATTCTTGAAAACTCTTTTAAAGCCACTTAATCCTTTTAAAATGTGATTTGATAGCAAAATAGTGAGCAAGTTCGTTCCACAGGGAATGGAGTGTTAATTAGATAAATTGACTAATCTTAGAACAATAAAACAAATCATAGAGTTTGATAAATGTGTGGTTTCTAAAGCCACCGATGCTAAACTACTCAAATGAAAATACACAAAAATGTTATGAAAAATAGAATACTCAACACCTTGATAAGAATAGTGATAAAATCAATTAATGAGAGAACTAGGGAATAGATCGATTAACACTTGGATGTGGGTAAGCTACTAGCATCATTAATGTACCAATCTCATTATGTTAACCACTTAGAGGCTTAGATTAGTGGGGTTGATATACCCACCACTAATTTATCCTATCCAATGGGTTCTTAATCACACAAAGATTGTCAATCCACATGTGAATACATAACAAATTATTCCACTCAAGATAGCAATCAACAAGTGATATACAAGTCAATTATAATGAATGGAATCTAATTAAATTTAATGAATAGAACACATAAGAGATTCATTACAAACTAGACTAAACCCACAACCAATTGTTCCTCAAATCTATCCCCTAGATTAGGGGTTTAGTTACACATAATTGCAATAAATGAAAAGAAGTAAATGATAAGGAAATAACCCTTGGGTCACCTTCTTTAAGCTCAATCCTTCTTCTCCTCTATGCTCCTAGATGCAAGGAATGGAGGTTGAGGAAATGTCTTGGAATGTGGGTGTTTTGGTGGAAAGTTACTAAGGATTTTGGTGGAGAAATGGTGGGATGAGGAATGATGTAGTGAAGTAATCAAGGTTTTGTGTTGAGGGTTGGATGGATTAGATGAGTTCAAGGAGAGAAATGGAGGATGATGAATAATGTTCCATGGATGATGATCTAGATCTGAAATGGAAATTCTCTGAAATTTGCTCTAATTTCGATCCTTTGAAAATGAAGAGACGCTCCATATATATACTCACTCATGGACATGTACTGGTAACGACTTGATTCGCTGATGTGGAGCCTTGGTCGCTATTTGGTCGCTATGGCGACCATGGAGCGTAAAACGGTTAGATGAAAAGGTCGCTCTGAAAACCATCTTTCTCGCTCTTTGTCAAGTGGCGAACATGACCAAAATGTGTAGAGGTCGCCACTTGTATCCTCTAGGTCGCTCTGGCGACCATAAGTGGCGACCTTGGAAATGTGAAGAGGTCGCCATTTGTACCATCAAGGTCGCTCTGGCGACCATAAGTGGCGACCATGCCTTGAGTGCACTAGGTCGCCACTTGCAAGGGAGGTCGCCAGAGCGACCCCAAGTGGCGACCCCACCTGATTGTTTTTGTGACCTTCTGTCGCCATGGGGCTCAAGTGGCGCCCAAGTGGCGACCTTCTGATGCCTTTGGGAACTCTTCTGTCGCCATGGCGCTCAAGTGGCGCCCTCTTATGCCCAAGTGGCGAAAATGCCCTATTTCTTCTCATTTGTCAGACATTTTCGCACAAGTCCTCCACCTTCATCTCAATTGCTTCTGAAACCTAATAAAACCTGAAACACTCAATTTAACAACATTAAACACGGGGAAATGCCCGAGAATCAAGCAAAAAGAAACGGAAATGAGGGCCAAAATCATACCAATTTTGGCTTGATCAGGTACCCCGAGAGAAGAATCACCAAGCAGACGTCTTGGCCAAGATCGCAGCAGGTGAAGGGCATGCTTTACCAAGAGGAGTGCCACTCCAATTGATTTCCCGTTCCAACAAAGCTAAGGCCGTAGAAGTCCTCCCAGTCAGTCGCCCCTCATGTTGGATGGATCCAATAGCGCACTCCAAAGTGACACTCTCCCTGCAGATCCGAATCAAGCCCACTGGCTTAAAAGAATTGCTACCCAGTACTGCCTGGAGGATGGATACCTCTACCGTAAAGGGAAATCTCTTCCCTTACTCAGATGTCTTTACCCAGATGATGCATACTAGGCACTTGACGAGGTGCACTCAAGGGACCGTGGAAATCATGTATCGGGTGAGAAACTAGCTTACTAGATAATTAGAATGGGCTACTTCTAACCGACTATACACCGGGATGCAAAGCAGTTTGCATGATCCTGTGAGACTTGTCAGAAAACAGCAAACCTCCATCATCTCCCTCCGGAAAGACTCTCATCAATCAATACACCCTACCCCTTTGCAATCTGAGGACTAGACCTAATCGGGCAACTCCCTACTGCATCTGGCCGAGCCAAACATGCAGTGGTGGCAATAGATTACTTTACCCGATGGGTGGAAGCTAAGGCCCTTACTCGGATAACTGAAGAAAAGACCACCAGCTTTATCAAGGAGAACATTGTTTGCCGTTTTGGTACCCCGATGGCCATCATAACTGATATGGGAAAGCAGTTTGACAACACCAACTTTAGGCAATTCTGTGAAGGCTGGAACATTGATCTCCATTTTGCATCAGTGGCTCATCCTCAAACCAATGGGTTGGTCGAAGCTACCAACAAAATCATTAAAAAGCTCTTGAAGAAAAAACTCCAATAAAAGAAAGGATTATGGGTTAAAGAGTTACCCAAGGTGCTGTGGGCTTACAGGACAATTAAGAGGACTGCCACGGGGGAGACCTCTTATTCGTTAGTCTTCGGGACTGAGGCGGTCTTGCCCATCGAGCATAAGCTCATATCTTTCCTGGTCCAAAATTATAAACCAGAAGATAATGAGGCTAAGTTAAGCTCCAGTCTAGATCTACTCTAGGAAAAGCAAAGCAGAACCGTCGAAAAAGTGACAGTGCACCAGAGTAAGATAACCCGACACTTCAATAAAAGGGTAAGGATCTAGAATTTCAAAGAAGGAGATTTCGTTCATAGGAAAGTAACTCAGAACACACGAAGGGGGTCCGACGGGGTGTTAGCTCCTAGCTGGGAAGGTCCCTACCTGATAAAAGCAGTGCTTCGGGGTGGCGCCTATAAGCTGGAGGAAATGGAGGGGTACCCAGTGGATCATACATGGAACGCCGATCACCTCAGGAAGTTCTATCCTTAGATATTCAACTTATATCGGCTGGTATATACAGCCTAAATTTATATTGTACTGCTTGGGAAATTCAATAAAATCAGTTTCATTTCCTACATGATTCTCATATGTACTTTCTACAATATCTTCTAAATGATGTTCATTTTACAAGTTTTTCACCATTACTGAATCACCTCAAGACCAGGAAAGAGCCTTATGATGATCCTGCTACCTTGGTCGGGGTATACCCTTCTCCAAGAAGACTGGTGCTAAGGTGGCCTAAGTTGCCTACTTGGACAGACTCATAGAAGAATCAGGATACCTTGCTGATGAGCCGTCGTGCAATCACAAAAATGATATAATTTTGTTTGATTCTTGAAAACCCTTTTAAGGCACTTAATCCTTTTAAAATGTGATTTGATAGCAAATGGTAAGCAAGTTCGTTCCACAGGGATATGGAGTGCTAATTAGATAGATTGACTAATCTTTGAACAATAAAATAAATCATAGTGTTTGATAGATGTGTGGTTTCAAAAACCACCAATGCTAACTACTTAAAATGAAAATACACAAATGTTATGAAAAATAGAATACTTAACACCTTGATAAGAGTAGTGATGAAAACAATTAATAAGATAGCTAGGGAATAGATCGATTAACAATTGAATGTGGGTAATGCCATATAGCTACTTTAATGTACCAATCTCATTATGTTAACCACTAAAGGCTTAGATTAGTGGGGTTGATATACCCACCACTAATCTATCCTATTCAATGGGTTCTTAATCACACAAGGAGTGTCAATCCACATATGAATATATAACAAATTACTCCACTCAAGATTACAATTAACAAGTGATATACAAGTCAATTACATAATGAATATAATCTAATAATTTGAATGAATAGAACACATAAGAGATTCATTACAAGCTAAGCTAATACCTACAACCAATTAATCATCAAATCTATCCCCTAGATTAGGGGTTTAGTTACACATATTAGCAATAAATGAAAAGAAGTAAATAGTAAGGAAATAACCCTTGGGTCACCTTCTTTAAGCTTGATCCTTCTTCTCCTCTATGCTCATAAATGCAAGGAATTGAAGTAGAGGATATGTCTTGAAATGTGGGTGTTTTGGTGGAAAGTGACAAAGGAATTTGGGTGGAGAAATGGTGGGATAGGAATGATTTAGGGAAGGAATCAAGGTTTAGTGTTGAGGTTTGGATGGGATTAGATGAGTTCAGGTAGAGAAATGGAGGATAAGGAATGGTGTGCCATGGATGAGAAAGCTATATCTCAATGAAGCAATTTCGTGCTCTTTCTCTAAAGTTTGGATCTCTTTGAAGATGGAAGGCCGTTCTATATATACACACTCTTGGACATGTATTGATAACTGCTTGATTCGCTGATGTGGTGCCAAGTTCACTATTTCGTCGCTATGGCGACCCTGGTGCGCAAAACGGTTAGATGGATATGTCACCATGAAAACCATCTTTTTCGCCATTTAGCAAGTGGCGACCATGAGCAAATTGTGTAGAGGTCGCCACTTGCACATCAAGGTTGCTATGGCGACCATAAGTGGCGACCCTGCCTTAAGGAGTGAGGTCGCCATTTGCAAGGATGGATCGCCATGGCGACCCACCTGATGCTTTTTGAGACTTTCTATCGCCATAGCGATCAAGTGGTGACCAAATGGCGACCTTATGATGTTCTGAATAATCCTTTGTCGCCATGGCGACCATGTAGCGACCTCCTTTTGCCTAAGTGGCGAAAATGCCCTGTTTCTTCCCATTTGTGAGCCTTTTTACACACAAGTCCTCCACTTCATCCCAATTGCTCCTAAAACCTGATAAAACCTGAAACACTCAATTTAACACCATTAAACACGGGGAAATGCCCAAGAATCAAGCAAAAAGAATCGAAAATGAGGGCCAAAATCATACCAATTTTGGCTTGATCACTCGCCAAGGTACCTGATTCCTTACTTCTCCATTTCAAGACCAGGAAATAGCCTTATAGCGATCCTGCTGCCTTGGTCGGGGTATACCCTCCTCCAAGAAGCCTGGTGCTAAAGTGGCCTAAGTTGCCTACCAGGATAGACTCACAGAAGAATCGGGATACCTAGCCAGGGTACCTGATTCCTTACTTCTCCATTTCAAGACTAGGAAATAGCTTTATGGCGCTCCTGCTGCCTTAGTCAGGGTATACCCTCCTCCAGGAAGCCTGGTGCTAAAGTGGCCTATTTTGTCTACTAGGATAGATTTACAGAAAATCGGGATACCTAGCCAGGGTACCTGATTCCTTACTTCTCCATTTCTCCAAAAGGCTGGTGTTAAAAGAGCTTGATTAGGAATCTTAGATTACTACATGTTCATAAGAGCCTGATTAGGGAAGGAGACGTGATTACTTAATACATCCCACTATTTTCTACGATTACGAGGTACAAGGGTAACGTCTGGCCATCAAGCATCCTGATCTATTTTGTCAAGGCACAGTCATTCATTCTGGGTCCAACTACTCACGGGCATGTATGCATTAATTTTTTTTCCTAAGTTAGAAGAACAAGCAGGAAACTGTACGAGTCAACAAAAAAGGGAATCTGTATTGATCAAACAGGGTACTCAACCCCCTTTCCCGGGTTACAAAAAAAAGTACAATAAAAAAAAATGAGTAACAATAAAAACAGGGGGGGTACAATAAGCTACCAAGTCAAGTTTCTTTATCCCCCTCCAGTTGCTCTTCTTCGTTGGCTGCTTCCACCCTTGTGGCATCAATCTCGACACCAGTCTGGGTTCCCTCAACTGCCGGAACCTGAGGTTTGGCCGGATCATCTTCCTCCACAGTAGCAGATTCATTCAGGGTCCCTTCAGCTATTAGGATCCCGGATCCGACTGGACCATCCTCATCCTCCTCCTCCTCCTCCACTAGGACCACCTCTGAAGGAAGCACGGGGTCCACCATTTGTTCTTCTTGAGTAGGAGGATCCTGGGCTGCCCTCTCAGTGCCATCAAGTTGGACCCCATAGGTATATCATCCCTTTGATTCAGATGAGTAGCATCCTGTGAAGGAACCTCTTCTCCCTGGTCCCATCTACTAGCTGGGCGGTCTTCGCCATGATCTGATCCCGGTCCCAGTTCAAGGTGGCCTGAAGATCGAAGGGAGGGGCCAAGGCTGTGGCCACCTCGTAGCAGGCTATGAAGTAGCCGTCTTCAAATGTATGGCCTTCCCGGGCCTCTAGGCTTCTTATTGTGTCCCGTAGGAGCTGGTTTTCATCTTGTAGCAACCTTTTCTCTACCTTCAAACGCTCACTCTCTTCTCGGCAACGCAAAGACCTAACGGTTTTAGTATCTACGCAGCGCTCGTAGCGTCGAGCATCCACCAAGGCTGCCTGCTTGCCTTCTTTAGATATTATAGCAACCTGAACTAAGGGGGCCACACTCTACTGGGCCTGAACCAGCTCCTGCTGATTATTCTCCAAGTTAGCCTGGAGTCTGATGTAGGCTTCCCTAAGAGTCAGTAATTGTTTCTCTATAGCTAAGGCAAATTTGAAACCCTATGAAAAAAAGAAGGAGTCAACACTTGCCAAAAGAAAGAAATGGAATAATAAAAGAGAAAATGGAACTCTACCTCAGCTAAGATAGATGCTCCCTTAGGGACCAGGATCTCAGTTGGAAGCTTTGCCATGCTCGTCAAGCTTCCCCCGGGGCAGGAGGCGGCAAATCGGGATACCACCTCATCAGGGGTGGCACCCCCCAACCCCGATCCAGAAGGAATATCAGCAGTTGGGGCAAGAGTAGAGGCATCTTCCTCCTTTTCCGTATTTTCAATGTGGTCTTTGAAAGGTGCTGCTGGAGGAGGAGAGGTAGGAGAAATCTTCACAGTAGGAGAATCAGTGTTATGACCCCTTCTTTTGAGCTTGCCTTCTAGAGCCTTAAGCTTTAGCTGCTCGAGCCAGCATTGCCTTGATCAACGGTCGTGCTGGAAGATGAGTAGGGGTCTTGGCGGATGACCCCGCTGGAGTAGGAAGAGGTACAGCAATGTTGGCTGGAGACTTCGCGGGAGCAAGAGGAAGGGTGGGATCAGTTCCAGCCTGTGTAGACTCTGGCACAATTCTGGCAGTAGAAGATGGGGAAGGGATAGGAGAGTTAGAAGCATGCAAGACCAGACCCCTCGTCCCAGAGGAAGAATGAGACCCAGTCCTTATTGGGGCAGTAGATACTACACAGAGAAAGAAAATTGAATGAGAAAAAAGGAGGAAAACATATGTGCATATAGACAAAAGAGATAGATGAAATTGCTTATCGGGAAGTGCGAGAGAGATCTTCAGGTACCTCTCCAACCAGTCTCCCTCAAAGGGGTCTAGAGTGGGATACTTCATATTTGTATACCCCCTCTTCATAATCCTCGCAAGGATATCCCAGGATTCCGGGGAAAGCACCCCCTTCACCCATTTATTCCTCACCGTGAACTGGGTTGGGATGGGGTATTCATATCCCCCGATGAAGGCCGTACGCCCCCATTCACCTTCGACCATGAGCCATTCATCCTTCCAGGGCACGGCATACTTCACGTTTGCCCCTTGGATGATGAACTTCATGTCGTTAGATGCCCTCAGGTAGAACTGACCCCGAGGCACCATGTTTGCTATGTTAAAGAGGAAGCGAAGCTCTTCCAACCCCGGCTCCCTGTAGATGTTGTCCCTTTCACATTGCTCCCACCAGAGCACCAGGAATCCCATTAGGTATTTCCAGAAGCCTAGCGAGATCTGGAGGGGAGCTAGCTCCAACACTACAAGAGCCCGTCAAAGAGTAGGATGTAGTGGTAGTCAGAATCCACACTCGAAGGCAGCCTTGTGAATTAGTAGGTGATCCTGAGGCGTGGTATACACATCGTAACCACGATGAGGGAGGGATAGAGTGATGTAATCTAGAATCTTGTACTCCTCCCTCAGCTTGGTGAGTGTGTCCAGAGTACACACTGAATCGGGCACTATCCTCCCATCGTGGAAGGAAGCAAAAAAGCAGGTCTGGACCCCGACTAAGGTGACATCATGCCCGCCACCCTCCTTGTTGCCACCAACTTTTGCAGCGTCTACCTCGTCGTTAATCTGAACAGGGTGGTCTGGTTTGTTGTGGAAACCTAACCCGATTCGGGGATTTCATGTAGAACGACGGCATTAGGGCTACAGGGTGTCACTAGAGGCACCGTTACCATCTCAACTCTGTTTCTTCCCTATCGATGTTGGAGAAACCTCCCCCAAATCGGCCTTCTCCATACTGAATAAGGCGTCAAGACTATCAGAAGAATGTGGAGAAGCGAGGTCCGGGTTCGTAGAAGCCACCACCGGGTGAGTTTGGTCGATGGGGTTTCCTTGAGAAGTGGTAGGCAGTTTCGAAGGAGATGCCATTGAAGAGGAAGAAGAAGAGAGTAAGAGAAGCTTGGAAGATTGCTGGTAAGAAGAAAGAGAAAGCAGGGAAGCTAGGGTTTTTTCTTTACTATGATCTTGAAATTTGAAAGTGGTGGAGAAGGCATCAACAAAGCCGGTCTATTTATAGAAGGGGCAGGCGGTAACACATAAGGAAATCGGAATCGATGACCGGCAGCGTGGTTGAAGGACGTGTTGGAGACGGTTTTGTATTAATCGCGCCAAAATGGCTCTTTTTGAAAACATATAACCAATCGTCGACTGACACGTAGATTGTGCAATTAATACCAACGTATCTAAAGAGGATTTCCTCTTCTACATTGGAGATTAGTCAGACAGGGGATATATAGATAGACAAGGTAGAAAATCCTTCAAGCATGATCAAAGTCCTGACTCCGACCCCGATAAGGTATCAGTGTCCAAGTCAAGGGGGACTTCTATTAACCACCAAATTTGGCGGAGGACCAAAGAAGAATTTTCCACCTCGATCCAAGGAGGACAAGGGAATCCAGACACCATCAGGTTGCCCCGAAAAGGGAGGGATCCTGACTGATCTGAGTACATACCCCTCCAAAGGGATCCAGCCCAGCAATCCCTTAGCCTCTCATGGACCCAGCAGTATCCCGATTCGCAGTACAGCACCCAAAACCCCGATTCACAAGCACTACTCCAAGCTAGTCTACTCGTAGGTCCAACAAGTATCCCGACACGGAGGTCCACCAAGCATTTCGCTATTGTACCATCCAAATATCTCCCTACTTCATCAGAAAGGTACCCCGCTACAGTCTCGATCGATATCTCGATCCTCAGATAGCAGCGAGATACTCAGGAGTTCATACCACCCTCTAGAATCAGCCCGCCAAGCAGGAAGATACCATATGAAGAAATTATCTAAGAGCAAGACTCTTATGCCACGAAGACTGATGAGCGGTCATGCACTCACAAAAATGATATAGTTTTTGATTGATTCTTTGAAAACACTTTTAAGCCACTTAATTCTTTTAAAATGTGATTTGATAGTAAAATGGTAAGCGAGTTCGTTCCACAGGGATATGGAGACTTAATTAGATAGATTGACTAATCTTTGAACAATAAAATAAATTATAGTGTTTGATAGATGTGTGGTTTCTAAAACCACCAATGCTAACTATTAAAATGAAAGTACAAAAATGTTATGAAAAATAGAATACTCAACACCTTGATAAGAGTAATGATGAAAACAATTAATAAGATAGTCAGGGAATAGATCGATTAACAATTGAATGTGGGTTATGCTAAATAGCTACTTTAATGTACCAATCTCATTATGTTAACCACTAAAGGCTTAGATTAGTGGGGTTGATATACCCACCACTAATCTATCCTATTCAATGGGTTCTTAATCGCACAAAGAGTGTCAATCCACATATGAATATATAACAAATTACTCCACTCAAGATTGCAATTAACAAGTGATATACAAGTTAATTGCATAATGAATAGAATCTATTAATTTGAATGAATAGAACACATAAGAGATTCATTACAAGCTAAGCTAAACCCACAACCAATTGATCCTCAAATCTATCCCCTAGATTAGGGGTTTAGTTACACATATTTGCAATAAATGAAAAGAAGTAAATAGTAAGGAAATAACCCTTGGGGTCACCTTCTTTAAGCTTAATCCTTCTTCTCCTTTATGCTCCTAAGTGCAAGGAATGGAAGTAGAGGCTATGTCATGGAATGTAGGTGTTTTGGTGGGAAGTGACAAAGGAATTTGGGTGGAGAAATGGTGGGATAGGAATGATGTAGGGAAGGAATCAAGGCTTGTGTTGAGGTTTTGGATGGATTTGATGAGTTCAAGTAGAGAAATGGAGGATGATGAATAGTGTGCCATGGATGAAAAGCTAGATCTCAAGGATACAAAATCGTGCTCTCTTCTCTAAGAATCTGATACTGATGAAGATGGAAGGCCGTTCTATTTATACACTCTCTTGGACATGTACTGATAATTGCTTGATTTGTAGATGTGGCGCCAAGTTCGCTATTTGGTCGCTATGGCGACCGTGGGTGCGTAAAACGGTTAGATGCAATGGTCGCCATGAAAACCATCTTTTTCGCCATCTAGCAAGTGGTGACCATGAGCAAATGGTGTGGAGGTCGCCACTTGCACCTCAAGGTCGCCATGGCAACCATAAGTGGCAACCAACAAAATGAGAAGAGGTTGCCACTTACAACATCAAGGTTGCCATGGCGACCATAAGTGGCGACCTTGCCTTGAAGATTTGAGGTCGCCATTTGTAGGGGTAGGTCGCCATGGCGACCCCCAAGTGGTGACCCACCTGATGCTTTTAGAGACTTTCTGTCGCCATGGCGCCCAAGTGGCGACCAAATGGCGACCTTCTGATGTCTTGGAGAATCCTCTGTCGTCATGGCGCCCATGTAGCGACCTCTTATCTAAGTGGTGAAAATGCCCTGTTTCTTCCCATTTTTGAGCCATTTTGCACCCAAGTCCTCCACTTCATCCCAATTGCTCTCGAAACCTGATAAAACCTAAAACACTCAATTTAACACCATTACATACGGGGAAATGCCCGAGAATCAAGCAAAAAGAATCGGAAATGAGGGCCAAAATCATACCAATTTTGGCTTGATCAAATACCCACAAACCAATCTTTTGCTTGTCCTCGAGAAAAACAATCACAAGCAACCCCCAAAGACATGCATTGAGATATTTCAAAGGTTATTACTTTCTTATGGTCAATGTACGAAGCTAAAATGAAGAGATTAAAACAGTTATGTCATAGTGAGGACTTCAACATGTAAGAGTATGTCAAGTAAAGATTAAAAACGTGCCACCCTTAGATATGATTGTACGCAATGCGATCTCACATTCAAAATGCCAAAGCTTCAAAGCAAAAATGCTATTTAGTTTAGAATGTAATTCGCTTTGATACTAAACCTCACCGGATTCTCTCTTCTTTTCTCTAAGACTCCTAGGTTCACTCCATATCATTCATGTGCAATATGAATTCATGTTATGGCATCTAATTGATTGCACATGATAATCATTAAAAATGCAATTTCCTGAAAAGTGGTCTCATGAATGGAATTGCAAACCATGAATTAGAAAGAACATGCATCAACCAAATTGTACAAAATGGACAATCCTAAAGATCATGAAGGTCTTTTCTTTGGTTGTAATGGGGCCTAAGGTCAATGTGAAACAAAGAATGGGAAGATGGATATCAAGGAACCTAATGATTACACTAAGGCATACATTCTAATTAGGAGTTCCACAAGTTTCACACATATTGATCACAATTCAAGGTGTCCAGGCTCACAATTCTACATGTGCATGCTACTCTTATTTTCAATTTGAGTAGTTCATTTACTTCCTTCCTTTTCTAGGCCAATTGTGCCTAATTTCTTGGTTCTTTTTTTCTTTGCTTTTCTTTGCTTGCCAATTCTTTTCTTTTCATGCTTTTCATTTTTCTTTTCTTTTCACACTCTTTTCAAGCTTTTTGTTTTCTTTCAATTTTTCTTTTCAAACATTCTTGCTTTGCAAGACTCTTTGCCCACATTTACATGCCTAGGTACACACCTTACATTTTCAAATTCAACATTTTACATTGATTTCCTAAGCCTTAGTAAATCATTTGGTCAAGGTAGGTTAATTATTGTAAGGCTATAAGGTTCATGTAGATGTGGTTCATGAATGAAAGGCTTAAAATGTGTTTGGCTTCAAAGGGGCTTGGGAGCACACATATTCACATTGGTTGGAAGTGTTTGGGCCAATAGTGGTTTTTTACATGCATCGCCTAAAATCATTTCTAAAGGCTTGTCCACTAAGCAAAATAAGACATCCACAAGCAGTCCATAATATTCTATGGCAAACAACATTTAGTGCAAATGAGACCAATATATGCTTGTATGAGTGTTTGAGAGTGAGTGTTTAAAGAGTGAATGTCTTACAATCTCAACATATGCTTTTTATAGGCAGTGTTTGTGATCCTCACGGGAATCTCCACTATTATTTCTTAGCCTTCAAGCAAATTTGATAATTCACTCAACATTAAGAGAAAAAGATTAACGCATTTTGTTGAATGACACCCTAAGTGGCATGATGTTAATCTAAACCAAACACTAGCAAAGATGCACAATTCCTCACTACATCATGTAAAGAACAATCTCCACAAGCAAAGCATGCTCAAATATGGTAATATCGTAAAAAATTTTGAAAAATTTGGCACACAAATTGAAAACCAAGCACAATAAGCACAATGGCGTTGCGCAAATGCACCCCCAAACCTAAATTGGACATTGTCCTCAATGTCCATGGGTGATATAAATAAATTCACAAGTGCAACCCGACAAATTTCAAGCAATAATCCTAAAAGCAAGGGCAATCACAAATGATATCATAATTCGGCATATTGCCCTCTCATCCATCCATTCACAAAATCCAAACAATCAACATATATCATTAAGGCACAAATGTCCTAAATCCACTACCAAAATCCAATCCACACCCTTATTCTATGCAAGAACAAAATAAAGGCAATAAGGAAAAATATAGAGCAAAAAGAAAAGAATTGCAAATAAGCATAAATCAAACTAAAATAGCCAACAAAATAATCCAAAAGTAAAAACACAATGCTAGCAATGTCCAAATAAAGTGATAGAAAATGCAAATGATGGGAGTCCAAAATAAATCCTAGAAATGCTAGGATGCCAACTAATCTGAATCCTCCTCCTCATCATGCTCAACTCTACCCTTCCCTTTCGGGTCCTTCCTTCTCTGCTCCTTTGCTATCGCCGCTCTCCTAGACTGCTCCTCTCTCCATCTCCTATGCGCAGCCGCCTCATCAATGGGAGGTCCTCTCGTATAACGGGGCCCCTGATCTATCATGGAGCGGGTCATAGCCTCCTTTAATTGCGCCTCCTCCTCAACAGCAGACTGTGCAGTCTGATAAAACGAAGTCAGGCTCCTCTGTACTGGGTCCTGAAACTGTGGCAGGAATATGTGGAGTCCTTGTGGTAGTCTTCTTTGGCCTCCTGATGTATGGGGTGAGCCTTAGATCATGGCGGAGGTCTGTAAATCCTATGATAACGGTCTCACTCAAATCCTGAATTAGACTCTCCAACTTCAGCTGTCTGTCCTCTAAGGCCTTCTGCCTTTCTTCTATCACAAGATTGTCAGCATGAAGAATATTGAAGTCACCGGTCTGAGTACCCATAATATGCTCTACTCCATCCAAAATGCGAAGACCTAAAGGCTGCCTAGGGTCATCACAAACAGGCACCTCATCATCATCATCATCATCATCAAAACGGTCCTCGTCAGGAATAACTCTCTCAAACTCCGCCCTCACACTAGTACCAGCCTCTGAACTCTGCACTCTCCTATGCTTCCCACCAGTTGGTAACTCCCCATGGTTCAACATCAAGCGTCGCCAAGTGGTCAAATGCATATCAGACATGGGGGGCTTAAGTATGTCCCCAGATATATCTACACCCGCTAACTTGCAGGCCTTTGTAATCAAACAAGGAAAAGAGAGGATGTCTGTCTCTGATTCATTCCTCCCAATCCTCTGAATCTCCATCTTCACTATAATGCCCACATCAATAGGTAGCCTCTCAATGATACTATGAAGAATCCTAGCTACCTCAAATGGGACTGTGGATCTGTGGGAAACTGGCCTGAGTGATGAATTAAGGAAGATGTGCCAGAAAGCGGGTTCAATCTTCAAATTCGACTGCCTAAGAGGGAATCTCTTTGCCATCCATATGGTCATAGGATTTATGGTCAAGGTGTTTGCAAACTCCACTGAATTCTTCACATACAAGGGGTTTGTGGTGATCCCTTCCACCATTTGTTCACGTAGCCCCTCAAAATCCAATAGAGTTGTCCCAAAGTAGATGTTGATGTCTGTTGCATTCAAATAAATGGGAACCCCTCTCACTAGAATAGGACCACCCTTCATGTACTCCCCGGGATTCATTCCCACATAAAACTCCTTCACCAAACTCTCACTGTAGTGTGGAGGAGTGGTTGCTAATCCTCCCCATCCCATGTCATTCACTGTTGCGGGAATGAGGGTATTCACTAAGCTATCTAAATCAATTCCCCTCTCAGGCCACATCTTCTTCTCAGCAAATGTCTCCAATCTATCCTGGAAATTCCTGTTCAGCTTACATTCTAGGACCACTTTCCTTTTAGGAGTGGGGGCCTTGCTACCCTTAACCCCCTTGTTTGGCAATTTCATCTTCGGTGCCATAATCACACACAAATTCGGAACTAAACTTCCTGTCAAAAATCCAGCAGCACAACGGCACTTCTATACTAATCCGGCACTCTCCAAGTGCACCACAATCAATCAAAACTACTTCACACTATCTCAATCACTTCTATATGATCAAAACCACACAAAACTCCAATCCTATGCACTATTCACTTCAAATCAAACTCAAAACCACCCTTAGTGTATCTAGATGCAATGTAGGAAGGATTTGAATGGAAAAATTGAAGAACTAAAGTGATTGCTTACTGGATTTGATGATTACGTGCGTGCCACAGCTTAGGAATTGAGAGAATTTGAGAAGAGAGACTTGTTGGTGTGCGGAGTTATGTTTTGAGTTGCTCACTTATAAGCTTGAACGCCCTATGTCGCCATTTGTGCCTCTCGGTCGCCATGGCGACCAAATGGCGACCAAGAAGGAATTTTGCATTTGCATGTGGTTGCCATTTACAAAAGTATGGTCGCCATGGCGACCCAATGGCGACCACACCAGGTCTGACTTGGTCACCATTTGCAACATTCGGTTGCCATAGCGACCTTGTAAATGGCGACCTTGAATTCTTCTTGTAAGTGAGGTCGCCACTTATAAGGTCGCAATTTACAAATGGCGACCAAACTGTGACCTTCACTTAAAGTCCTTTTTCGAGTGCATTTTCATCAGAATCTGCAATGAAACACAATATACATATAAGCTCACAATACACACAACTAGCAAAACTAAAAAGACACTTATTAGAAAAACAAGGCAAACAAAAGAAACACACAACAAGCAAAACTAAAACACTCAATTATTTATTCAAAGTATGAAATGTAAAAAGAAATGCAAGTCCACACTACGGCATCCTAACATGCGAATTGGAAACATGATGCTCATCACACGAGTCAACTATACCATCATTCATTTTCCTCTTGACTACCCAAAGTGGACCCATAGACTCATCCCGAACTTGATTTACCAAATCCTTCCTAACCCAAATTTTGTTAACATGGTTAGATCTCATTCTAGGTCTAGTTCTATCATGATTAGCATGCTTCAAGAATTCAAAACACCTAGACTTAATATGACCCCTCTTATGACAAAAATAACAAGTTAGAGGGTATGAAGGAATTCTTCCCTTTTGCATTGGAGGTTGAGGCCTTAAGGGACCATTTTTGGTGAGTTTCTTGATGGCTTGGTCCATCCGATCTAGCTCCACCAAATAGTCACACTCCTTCACCTTAGCAACCTTTAAGGACATCTCTCTCTTGCTTAATTCGTCCTTCATTTCCTCAAGTGCCTTGTTCTTGACATCCACACCCATAAGGGCCTTCCTCATCTTTCTTGAGGATTCTTCCTCAAATTCTTCGGTGAGCTTAGCCAAATCCTCAAGCTCCTTCACCGTTACCTCATTCTCCACGGTGAGAGCCACATTGATCTTCTTAAGTTTATGGTTCCGCCTTGCTAAATCATCAAGCTTCTTCTCTAGAGCATACTTCTCCGCTTTGAGCACCTCTACTTCAAGCATAAGCTCTTGGTTGGCATTCTTGAGCTCTTCAATCTCGGAGTCTCCTATGCTCTCCACTTCATCATCTTGTCTACTCTTCTCATACAATTGCACCAAATCACATACCTTTCCACCCTTTGACTTTGGTGGCTGCACCTCCATCACATAGCAACTCTCAATGCTTTTTAGGTCATCATTACATATGGTGATATCAATCTCAAGCTCTTTCTCAAATGAGTACATAACAACTCTCCTTTTGCACACATTGATTTTCATTTGAGCGGTAGCCATGAATGGTCTACCGAGGAGAACTTGCCACTCCCTAACATCATTTGACTTGTCACCAATGTCTAGAACTACAAAATCCGTTAACACCACTATTCCGTCAATGACAATTGGAACATCTCTTATTTCACCACTAGATGATAGTGAGGTTTGATCCGTTAGCATAAGTTTCTTCCCGGTTGGCTTCAATCCTACCAAACCCAACTTCTCATAAGTTGATAGGGGCGTCATACTCACACTTGCTCCCAAATCAAGTACTCCTTTAAGCACCCCACTATCACCTATTGATATGGGAATCACAAAACTTCCCAGATCACCAACTTTCCGAACAAATGCTTCTTCAAACAACATCGCCTCATCCCTAGTTCCATCATTCTTGACAAAATTCCCCTCCTTAGCTTGTTTAGTGTGGCTTGGAAACTTCCCATTTTCTTGCTTTTGGAGGGCCTCAGCAATTTGCCCCATTTGTGTCTCCAATTTCCTGAATGAAGCTTCTAGGTTGCCAAATTTTTATCCACTCGCTTGCATGAAACTTGTCAAGGTATGCTCGGCTCTTTGGAAACCTTGCATCATACCTGTCATCTCTTCATCAATGTTTCGACGAGGTTGATACGAGCTAGGTTGAGCATTGTTGTTGTTGTTCCATTGGTTGCCTCCCCATTGACTTCCTCTTTGGTGATATCCTCCTTGTGGTTGATTTTGTCGGTAACCTCCTTGTGAGCTACCTCCTTGATTGTTTATCCCTTGTTGTTGATTTCCTTGGTGGCGGGTTTAGAATATTATTGTTGTTTGACCAAGAAAGGTTTGGATGATTCCTCCATGGTTGAGCATAGTTGTTAGAATAGGAGTTGCTCCTTGTCCTTGAAATCCCATGGCTTGAACCTCCTCTTGCTCTTGACCTTGAAAGGTGTCATCAAACCCTTCGTTCTCATGGAATTGTCCACTAGAGCCTCATTCTTGCCTTCCTAGCAACTTTACTCCCGCCTTCGAAAACCCCATACTCTCAATATGTGAAGTCAAGGTCTCCACCTTCTTGTTTATCCTTGAGATTTCGATGGCGGTTTCCGTGCATGCTTTCACATCGAACTTCCCACCTCGAATACTGTTGGCATTCCTTTGTTGTGAATTTTGTGCCAACATCTCATAAATATCATAGATCTCCGAGGCGGTCTTGGTGTCATATGAACCTCCACAAGCGTTATCCACTAACACTTGGGAGAACCGAGTTAGACCTCCTTGGAAACAGGACACCTTATATTCCTCAGTGAACATGTGAGGAGGGCATTGAGCTACAAGGTGTTGATACCTCTCCCATGACTCATGAAATAGCTCCCCTTCACTCTCATAAAAGTCTGCTATCTTCACCTTCAATTCCTTTGCTTTCCTAGCTGAAAAGAATCTATTGAAAAACACCTTGCAAATTTGACTCCAACTTGTCAATGACCCCGGCCTAAGCCCCATTAGCCATGTCATAGCCGCATCCTTCATACAATACTGGAAACACCGCATTTGCAACTGATCACACGAGAGACGCATAATGGGAAATGTCTCAATGATTGCACTATACTCCTTCATGAATTGTAGACAATCCTCATTGAGCTTCCCATGAAATGCTGGCAAAAGGTTGACATGCATTGTCCGCAACTCATAACCCCTAGCCACTGGGTCTAACACGATAGGCGATGGTTGGTTTCCAATATCCGGCAAGGCATACTCCCCCATGGTCATCCTTTGACCATGGTTGGTGTGAGTCACCTCAATCATTTCCTCTCTAAACGGGCCTTCGTCCTCCCTTCTTGGTTGTTGCCCTTCGGTACTCATGGTTTGTCTCAGAATTGCCTCAAATTTTCTCACACGGTTAGTGTCTTCCAGGGGTGGATGAACTCCTCTACCTAGAGATCTCCTACCGTGCATAAAACTGAGCACCTGAAAGATGAATGGATAAAGAGATACAAGGAAAAAAAAAAAAAAAAGTAAAACAGCACTATGAACAAGTCAATAACCACAAACAATACTAAACTAACAATCTCAACTATACTAATAAAACACTAAGAAAAGTCAATCTATGTAATCAATGCTACCAATCCCCGGCAGCGGCGCCAATTTTTGATGAGCCATCGTGCACTCACAAAAATGATATAGTTTTTGATTGATTCTTTGAAAACTCTTCCAAGCCACTTAATCCTTTTAAAATGTGATTTGATAGTAAAATGGTAAGCGAGTTCGTTCCACAGGGATATGGAGAGTTAATTAGATAGATTGACTAATCTTTGAACAATAAAATAAATCATAGTGTTTAATAGATGTGTGGTTTCTAAAACCACCGATGCTAACTATTAAAATGAAAATACAAAAATGTTATGAAAAATAGAATACTCAACACCTTGATAAGAGTAATGATGAAAACAATTAATAAGATAGCTAGGGAATAGGTCGATTAACAATTGAATGTGGGTTATGCTAATTAGCTACTTTAATGTACCAATCTCATTATGTTAACCACTAAAGGCTTAGATTAGTGGGGTTGATATACCCACCACTAATCTATCCGATTCAATGGGTTCTTATTCACACAAGGAGTGTCAATCCACATGTGAATATATAACAAATTACTTTACTCAAGATTGCAATTAACAAGTGATATACAAGTCAATTACATAATGAATAGAATCTATTAATTTGAATGAATAGAACACATAAGAGATTCATTACAAGCTAAGCTAAACCCACAACCAATTGATCCTCAAATCTATCCCCTAGATTAGGGGTTTAGTTACACATATTTGCAATAAATGAAAAGAAGTAAATAGTAAGGAAATAACCCTTGGGTCACCTTCTTTAAGCTTAATCCTTCTTCTCCTCTATGCTCCTAAGTGCAAGGAATGGAAGTAGAGGCTATGTCTTGGAATGCGGGTGTTTTGGTGGGAAGTGACAAAGGAATTTGGGTGGGGGTGGAGAAATGGTGGGATAGGAATGATGTAGGGAAGGAATCAAGGCTTGTGTTGAGGTTTTGGATGGATTAGATGAGTTCAAGGAGAGAAATGGAGGATGATGAATAGTGTGCCATGGATGAGAAAAGCTAGATCTCAAGGATACAAAATCGTGCTCTCTTATCTAAGGATCTGATACTGATGAAGATGGAAGGCTGTTCTATTTATACACTATCTTGGACATATACTGATAACTGCTTAATTCGCTGATGTGGCGCCAAGTTCGCTATTTGGTCACTATAGCGACCCTGGGTGCGTAAAACGGTTAGATGCAATGGTCGCCATGAAAACCATCTTTTTCGCCATCTAGCAAGTGGCGACCATGAGCAAATGGTGTGGAGGTCGCCACTTGCAGCTCAAGGTTGCCATGGCGACCATAAGTGGCGACCAATAAAATGAGAAGAGGTCGGCACTTGCAACATCAAGGTCACCATGGCGACCATAAGTGGCGACCTTGCCTTGAAGATTTGAGGTCCCATTTGTAGGGGTAGGTCGCCATGGCGACCCTCAAGTGGCGACCCACCTGATGCTTTTAGAGACTTTCTGTCGCCATGGCGCCCAAGTGGCGACCAAATAGCAACCTTCTGATGTCTTGGAGAATCCTCTATCGCCATGGCGCCCATGTAGCGACCTCCTCTTGTCTAAGTGGCAAAAATGCCCTATTTCTTCCCATTTGTGAGCCATTTTGCACCCAAGTCCTCCACTTCATCTCAATTGCCCTCGAAACCTGATAAAACCTGAAACACTCAATTTAACACCATTAAATACGGGAAAATGCCTGAGAATCAAGCAAAAAGAATCAGAAATGAGGACCAAAATCATACCAATTTTGGCTTGATCAAAGACCAGGTTAAAGAAGAAGTATACTCCTTCCCGCCAACTAAAAAGTTTTATTCTAGCAGGTCAACTCTATTAGAATCCTCCTAGGAAAGAAAGACTCGATACTGAAAGCTCCCATGAGATCGTTTCGTCTTAGGAAGGAAAGATTGGATTATGACAATAAAAGCTCCGAGATTATCTCCTAAGAGGGAGGAGGTCCTGCAATTGCCAAACCTTAAACCGAAACTATAGGAGTCCATGGCAATCAATGGGACTTATATAAACACCGTGATACACACCAGAAAGGGGCAAAAAAAAGATTCACCTCCTAAAACCCTACGTTCAATCCTACTTATTGACACGTACGAATTCGCCACTTCCATCTCCAACATAGACTAAAGCTCCAAACTCCACTATTAGCTTAGAAAAATATAAATCTTGTACTTACAATAAAAAGTGACAATCAATAAAGATTCTGTTTATTTGTCATAGTTTCGTTCCAACCGTATTTCTATATTCAAATCACACCTATTATAGCAGGAACATTGTTGGTATCGAATTACGTGAAACCCCTCCGACCAGGATCGATTTTGATCTTGGTCCCTCAAAGTTGTTATTTGGAGATTCAACCCATTGACGATTTTTCGGTAACACCTTTCTATCTTAAATATTCTCTAGTGTGGATGGAAAATTCTTCTTTGAACCCCTGCCATTTTTGGCAGTTAACAGAGGTTCCCCTAACTTGAACATCGGTACCTTGTTGGGGTTGGAGTTAGGATACTAGGATGCATGAAGGATTTTACTCATCCTATCTAGCTAGCTTCCATTGCCTTAGAGGAAGCCCTCATTCAGTACGCCTAGAATTAATGAGCATTCCATGTGTCTGGCCAAGAGAGGTCCGCTTATTTGAATGGACCGTTTTTTGGCACGATTTTCTCGAAACCGTCTCCTGTACATCTCCTGTAATTAATTACTGTTTCTTTACCTATTCTGGTAACCGCCTACTCCCTTCTATAAATAACCCAACCTTCTTCCAACTTCACCAAATCCTCCTAACGGCCTCAACGCCCCCAATTTTATTTGAGGGCAAAGAACAACTTGAAGTTTGTTGTCCTTGGAGCCACCGTGAAGTATCCTCGCCCTTGGCATGAGGAGTGGGTCGTGGTAGGAGGAGACTGGGGAAACTCGGTTCACATTGGTGGGACTGAGTATCTAGTTCCTACCTGGTTTAATGATCAGGATAAGTGGGGTAAGGGAATGATTTCTACTAAATCGCGGAGCATCTTGGAGAAAATACAAGCCCAATTTTACAGAAACACGAAGCATCCCACTTCCGATCCTTTCGATAGTGCATGGGTAGACCGATACCTCAAAGTCTCTTTGACTTATCTGCGTACGTAGTTTCGTGCTTCTTGTTTCCTTTTACTTTGATTAATTTGTTTACATGGTATACTAATTTAACCGATAATATTTACAGCTACCTTCCCTACAGCACTTCCAGCTTCACTAACTGTTTTTTCCCTCTCTCCTTCTGTTACCAGTGCTGACGCCCTACCTGGGCTTAGTTAGGCTATAACTACCCTCCTTCGACTTTGACAGGGTACCATCCGAGTCCTCCTGTTACTCTCTCTATCCTTTCTTCATCACATTCTACATTGAGTGAGATGGTTGCGAGGGCTGCCAGAATTCTTGGTTCTTCAAGACCAGCTCAAAAGCAGCTGGTAGTTATCCCTCTAGCGAGACCTACAGTGGTCCAACAGCAAGTCCAGAAGAAAATAACTCCTCCTCCTTCCTCGCCTTATATTGTATCTACCCAGCGTCAACTCAGGGTAGGCAGAGAGAGAGATGCTGATATTGTGACTGCTTCTCCAATTGACCAGCCTTCAAGCTCTCAATTACGGGATAAAAACCTGGAGGAGGTAGTAGCCCGCTTCGTGAAGGTTTTCCCTGGTGGCAGCATGCAGGTTGAAACCTCCAAGACATGGGACATCATGGCTTCAAAGGGAGCTTCCTTTCTTACTGAGGTAAGGATATTCACCTTCTTTCTTTCCTTGTAGGCATTTAAATTCTCAGTAGCAATAGAAAAACAAGTGAATGCTTTCAGAGAAGCAGCCATTTCTACCAGGGCTAAATTGGAGGATGCTAAGTAGGATTTGGCTCAGTTAGGGACGAGCATTGATGTCCTGAATAATGCATTGACTAAGGCTAAAACGGTGAGGGATACTGCCTTCGTGGATTCAGAACGTTTAAAACGGGCTCTTGATTTGGAAACCCTCATATCACTATGCTGCCGAGTAGAGAAAGAAGATCTGAGAAGGGAAAGGAACTTGTTCCAAGATGAGAGTCAATTCATGTGGGGTACGGTGAGGGACTTGGAGGCAAGGGTGGATGATGCCTTTAGGGATGGGTACTTCTACGCCACCTATGAGGTCGCTAAGGCCATTCCCCCTCATTTTGATCTACATGCTGCCTTTAAGTGGGATCGAGACTAGATTATGCAAAGGCCGCCAATCTTTCAGATGCTACCTTGGCCTAGGTGGACCTTTCTTCATTTGCTGTTCTCCTTGATCCTTCCTTGCCCTAGGAGCCCGAACTACCTGCTACAGTTCAAGCAAAAACAACTTCTGGGGTACTTCCTGACCTTCCCATGCTGTAAGGTGACCAAGTGAAGGAGCCAAAGTCTATGGGGAAGTAGGCGCCGCAAGCCAAGAGGAGGAGGCAGGGGAGAAGCACGATGGTGCATGATTTGTCATTTTATTTTTATTTTTTACATTCATATAAATTTTTGTAGCCCGAAAATGGGGGCTAGGCACTCTGTTTTAATCAATGGAGGACTTTTTCTTTTCTATAACTATAGTGTCTTAATTGTTCACAATATACCCTTGTAGGATCTGACACTTGCATGCCTGCCTATAATCCAAATAAAACTTACTTGGGATGTTGTTAGTACTTGATACCTTTGTATTTTACTTGTCTGGCCTTGGTGGAAACCAGACTTTTACCATCTCTGAAAACTGTTTGGATGATAGTCCCCTTGTAGACTTGATAGAAATTTTGCAAGTAACTTTGACAAAGCATGGGTTGATCTTGGTAAGAAAAGATCGATCCTGTAGGTGGCCAAGATTGCTTGGACGCTTAAATCATGACATTGCAAACTGAAATACTTGATACTCCCTGCATAGGAGATCTTGGTTTTTAACAAATTCTAGTAGGAAAACAAGGCTACTTTTGCCATTAGAATTTTCATACGTGTATATGGCGAAGTAAGGTATCAGGTATCCTGATTCTTAGGCGATTTGTCCTTGTAGGCAACTAAGGTCACTTTAGCACCAGGTTTTCTATATGTATATATGGCGAAGTAAGATACCAGGTATCCTGATCCTTAGGCAATCTGTCTTGGTAGGCAACTAGGGCCACTTTAGCACCAGGTTTCCCTAGAGAGAGGTATTCCCTGTCCAAGGCTTCAGAAGGTCCGTTTAGGTTCTCTTGGTTTTTAGGATACGATGGGCAATCAGGGCCACAAGTCCAGATCCTTAGTCTGGTAGGCGACTACACCACTTAGGCATTTTATACACCAAATCCTTCTTGGAGGAAGGTATTCCCCGACCAAGGCAGCAGGAGTGCCATGTGGCTCTTCCTGGTCTTGAGGCGATCTAGTTATGGCAAAATTTGCAAGTTGGCATAGGAGAATCATATAGGAAAGAATAACTGACTTCTTTATTGAGTTTTTATTTCAAGCAGCACAAAGTAAATTTGGGGTACACATTTAAAGACATACCAACCGAAATAAATTGTTTCTTCAAATTCTAAGGGTAAAACCTTTTGAGGCGATCAGCATTTCAGGTGTGGTCTATCGGGTGGCCATCCATATCTTCCAGTTTATAGGCCACCCCTCGAACCACCAATTTTATTAGGTAAGGACCCTTCCAGTTAGGGACTAGTACCCCATCTGACTTCTTCCTGGTATTCTGGGTTACCTTTCTGAGGACCAAGTCCAAGTTCCGAGTCGTCACCCTTCTATTGAAACATCGGGCTATCTTGCTCTGGTAGGCTGCTACTTGCTCCGCAACCCTATCCTGCTTCTCTTCTAGGAGGTCTAAATTGACTCTCAACTTTGTTTCATTGTCTTTTAGTTCAAAAATGTTGGACCATGCAAGATGTCAGTTTATGTTCGATGGGTAAGACTACTTCTGTTCCAAATGCCAGTGAGTAGCGGGTCTCCTTAGTTGCAGTCTTCTTGGTAGTTCAATATGCCCATTGCACATTTGGGAGCTCTTTAGCCCACTTCCCTTTCTTCTGTTGAAGCTTCTTTTTTAGGAGCTTCTTGATGGTTTTGTTAGTAGCTTCCACCAATCCATTGGTCTGAGGATGGGCTACTAGTGCAGAACAGAGGTTGATATCCCACTCTTCATAGAATTTCCTGAACTTGGCATTGTCAAATTGTTTACCTAGATCAGTTATTATGGCCATCGAGGTACCGAATCAGCAAACAATGTTCTCCTTAACAAAGCTGTTTGCCTCAGTTATCTGGGTAAGGGACTTCGCTTCAACCCACCGGGTAAAGTAGTCTATTGTCACTACGGCATGCTTGGCTTGACAAGGTGTAGTAGGAAGTGGCCCAATAAGGTCTAACCCCCAGATAGTGAAAGGGTAAGAAGTGCTGATTGAAGCGAGTCTTTCTGGAGGTCTATAGTGAAGATTTGCTATCTTTTGACAAGGCTCATAGGATCACGCAAACTACTTCGCATCCTAATGTGGAGTAGGCTAGAAGTAGCCCATTCTAAAGACTCGGTAAGCTAAGGTCTCATCTGACACATGATTGCCGCAGTCCCCTGCATGTACCTTGTTCAGCGCCCAATGTGCATCGTCTGGATGTAGACGCCTTAGTAGTGGAAAGGATTTTCCTTTGCGGTAGAGGTACCCATCAACTAGGCAGTACCGAGTAGCGGCTCTCTTGAGTTTACGTGCTTAATCCAGATCTATAGGAAGAGTTTCATTTTGGAGGTAGTCGACTATATAATCCATCCAGCAAGGAAGTCGGTTAACTGGGTTCACTTCTACTCTTCTAGCTATGCTGGATCAGGGTATCAGTTGGAGTGGTACCCCTCTAGGCAATGCTTGTCCTCCGGTTGCAGCAATCTTAGCCAAGACATCTGCTCGGTGATTCTTCTCTCGAGGAATCTATTCCATCTTCATACCCTTGAATTTTGTTGTTGCTTCCCGGACTTTTTTAAGGTATGCTACCATGTTGTCACCCTTCGCTTGGTACAACCCGGATACTTGGTTGATTACTAGCTACGAATCACTCATGACTAGTTGGAAATCCACCTTTAATTCTTCTGCTACTTTCATCCCTACTAGCAAGGCTTCATACTCCGCCTCATTGTTGGTGACTCTGAACTCAAACCTGAAACAGTGGCTGCATTCGATCCATTCTAGATCAGTAAGGACGATTCCTGTTCTGTAGCCTGCCTGATTCGACGCTCCATCCATGTACAGTACCTAGGTCTTGCAATCAACAAGCCATTTTAGGGATTCAGGAACCGGGTTCAAGACCACGGTGGTATTTGGATTGGAGGTCTTGTTGAATTCTGCTCTGAAATCGACCAAGGCCTGAGCCTTGATTGTTGTTCGTGCTTTGTACTTTATATCATACTGAGTGAGCTCTAGGGCCCATAGGACCAACCTGCCTGATACGTCTGGTCTCTGGAGGAACTGTTTCAATGGTTGATCCGTCACTACTGCAACTGTGTGAGCTTAAAAATAAAGCCGGAGCTTTCTGGCTACAGTTACAAGTGCATAAGCGTGCTTCTCTAAGAAGGTATAATTTTTCTCAAACATGGTCAGAGCACGATTCACATAGTAGATTAGTCTCTGAACCCCATCACTACAATCTTTCACCAAGGCTCAGCTAGTAGCAGTTTCTGATACTACCAAGTAAAGTTGTAGCTATTCTTTTGGAAGGGGTTTCACTAGCAAAGGCAGGCTAGCTAGGTATTTATTCAAAGACAAGAAAGCTTGCTCGCTTTCTTCACCCCACTTCATCTTCTTATACCATTTAATGATTTTAAAGAGAGGAAGACACTTATCTATAGACCAAGATATGAAGCGGTTCAGGACTACTATCCTGCCAGTCAATCCTTGCGCCTGCTTGAGGGTAGTGGGGGATTCAAGATCCATGATGGCTTTGATCTTTTTAGGATTGGCCTCAATCCCTCTCTCGTGTACCATGAACCCAAGAAACTTTCCTGTTCCTACCCCGAAGCACATTTAGCGGGGTTCAACTTCATCTGGTTTTCTCTTATCACTTGAAAGGTCTGGCGTAAGTCCTTTGGGTACTGGTCGATCACTTGAGATTTGGTGATCATGTCGTCTATATACACTTCTATAGACCTCCATATCTGTTGTTTGAACAACTTGTTCACTAGACATTGGTAAGTCGCTCCAGCATTCTTAAGACCGAATGGCATCACCTTGCAGCAATAAAGGCATTGCCTGGTGATAAAGCTTGTTTTGTCTTTGTCGGCGGGGTGCATCATGATCTAGTTGTACCCCGAAAAAGCATCCATGAAGCTTAGGAGCTTGTTACCTGCAATGGAATCAATCAGTTGATCTATCTTTGGTAAAGGGAAGCTATCATTCGGGCAAGCCCGATTGAGGTCGGTGTAACCAACACACATACGCCACTTCCCGTTGGACTTGGTTACCATGACCACATTAGTGATGCATTCAAGGTAGCGGGATTCTCTGATGAATTTAGCCTTTAAGAGCTTATCTACCTCTTCCTACACCGCAGCATTTCGTTCGTTGTTGAAGTATATCCGCTTCTGTTTGACTAGCTTGAAGGTCACATCTACTACCAACCTGTGGGTGGCTAGGTTGAGAGGGATACCTAACATTTCGTCATGACTCCAGGTAAAAACATCATTTTATTCTTCAAAGAGCTCTACCAGGTTTTTCCTAACCTTACAATCCAGCGCACCTTCTATCTTTACTACCTTGGTTGGATCGTCCTTTCTAATAGGTATTTCCTCCAATTGATCGGCGGGCTGCCCACTAGTCCACCCTCGCTCCTCCTCTTCTGTCTCTTTTACAAGTACATCTGGTACCTCCCCTTCTTCCAGGATGAAGTGATCTTGCTCTAGTTCCTCTCCATTTGGTTAATTGGTCACCTATGTGCATTGCTTGGCTAGTGTGATAGGGCTTGTAGATACTGCATAGTAGTTGCGGGCTGCTTGTTGATTCCCCCCGGACTTCTCCTACCTTGGCTCTTACCGGGAATTTTAGGACATTATGATAAATGGACAATACCCCCTTAATTCCTGACAGGAAGGGCCTTTCTAGGATCGCATTGTAGGTGGACGGGGTATTAACCACGATGAATTATGTCATTATGTTCTACTGAAGGGGAGCCTCTCCGACTATTACTGGTAGGATTTTCGATCCAATCGGCATTAGTGAGTCCCTAGTGAATCCATACAAGGGCGTGGCACAACTGTTATAGAATGAATTCTTTAGGTTGAACTTTTCTAGGGCTCCTTTGAACATGATGTCTACATTGCTCCCAGTATCGATTAGGATGTGATAGACCTTGCAATTGGCTATCTGTACCGTGATCACCATCGGATCATCACGTGGTTGAACTATGTTGTAGACATCCTCCTCTGCGAAGATGATCTGGGCAGTGTGAGGATAATCTTAGGATCCCTTGGAGACTCGAAGTACATCATGACCAATAGTAATCCTCAAAATCTTCCTAGCATGGTTCTTTCTTGAGTTGTTGGAAGTTCCTGCTAATGTTGGGCCTTCACTGATGGTATGAATGACTTGGATCTGCTGCATCAAGTCTTTTCCCTTATCCTTTCTTCTTTCCTCCACATCCCGCATCTCCCTTTGTACCTCTTTCCCCTCCTTGATGCTATCCTATACCTATTGCAAAAATGCAACCAAGAGTTCCCCCTTTTACTAATCATTCGATCTGGTTGCGGAGGCTATAGCATTCGGATGTATTGTGTCCCACGTCCTCGTAGAAGTCACAGTTTTTATAGCGATTCCTCTAGTCAGCTAGGACCTTCATAGGACCGAGCTTCCTGAGCAAACCGTTATTGCGAATGGCGAGATACACGGTCTCTCGGGATGCATTGAGAGGGGTGTAACAGCTGTACCGATTTTCTTCTCTTGTTATCCGTGCTACCTCTCTTGGGGCAGGCGTTGCTCTAAGAGGGGTGGTCCTTATAGGATATCTATCCTGATGTTAGGAATGAGGTGGTGAACTGTAGGTAGACCAATTTGGAGGATGATTCTAGAACTTCTTTGTAGATGCAGGCTTTGGAGCCTCTTTCTTCGGACGCTTGGCTGATCGGGCTTCATCATGTTCGACCTTGACCTGGAGCTGCTCGTCTATATCCACTTGCTCAAACGCCTTGTCATAGGCATCTTGGTAAGTTTTAGGTTGATGCTTGCCAAATGATCGGAATAGTTTGCCAGCCCATAGGTTCCTTCTGAAGTTAGCCAATGTCTCTTTCTCAACAAACACTCTCATCTGGATCACTTCTTTGTGGAACTTCTCTACATAGGATCTCAGTGTCTTACCCCACACCTAGATCACGTATTTGGAGTAGGACGGGGTCCTTGGGACGAAGCTTGATCTCCTAAAATTGAGCACAAAAATCTGTAGTGAGTTTTGTAAAATAATCCACACTACCTAGAGGTAACTTTCTAAACTAGGTCCTAGCATAGTCTGTCAAGGTTGAAAGGAACATCCTGCACATCGCTAACCGGGTGGTGTTCTAGACCTCCATTTGGTGAACAAAACTCTCCATGTGGCTTACAGGATCCTCCGATCTAGAATACTTTTCAGCGGGCATTTTGAATTTGGGGGGTAGCTCTACTTCTTTGATTCTCCTAGAGAATGGTGCATTCATCTCCCCTAAGGGATTCTTCCGGGTGCCTCGGTGCTTCCCCTTCCTTAGCTCCTCGAGTTCCTTTGCCATTTTGGCCATTTGGTCATTTGGTCTTTTGGTCTTCAAGGCGCTTGGACCCATCATGCTTGGATCGAGCTACTAACCTTCATTATCCGAAGTTTCGGATACCATGGTTGCCACCCATGCTTCTCCTTGTGGGTTTCTCTTGGGTCCGGTACAACCACCAATGTCGAGCTGGGGGGCCCTCCTCTCTACCGCTGGTTTAGTTGCTGGTAGGTTCCTTCTGAAAGGGATGTCAAATGCTAACTTCACTTGTCGGGATCTGAAATCTTCAGGGTGACTTGGAACTGGACGTGGTGGTCCAAGTCTGTCCAAAACTGGTACCCAGTGTACCCACTCCAACTTCTCCTATGATCTTGGGTGCTTCGAAAGGTATCCCTTGTGCGATCATCAGGATGCGGATGCTTTCCACATAGGTAGCAGCGTACTGTTCTATAGTATCCCAACTTGTCTCCTAGACTGCGAGGTCCAGAGGCATGGGGCCCGCATTAGGTGGAGGAACCGGTTCTAGGATATGGCTTTTCGATCCCTTGCCCCTCCTTTGGTTTCTCTCAATGGAAGCGATAGAATAGGGGCCCGATTGGTCGGGCTACCCTTGAGAGGATCAAAGTTTCATCTTCTGCGTAGAGCTAGGTAGATTTTAGTAAATGATTTGGGAATATTTCCCACAGACGTCACCAAAAGTGTTAACGGAAAATTGTCATTAGGGTAAATTTCCAATTAACAACTCGTTTGACCGCGTTCGGGGTAGACCACGGTCGGAGGGGTACCACGTAGTTCAATACCTATGAATTCTCAACAAGACAAATTAACTATAACGACAATGAATCAAAATATAATATCAATAGAGATCATATATAACTCGTTTTATTGGTATTAAACACGTAATAGAAATACATTGGAGATTTTAGGTTGTCATAGTAGGAGGGTTAAAACGTAGATGGCGATGGAGATCTCGTGCATGTCAATAAGTGGAAAATAAAACTGTAGGGTTTTGGACTCAAGTTGCGATCCTTTTTCTATCCAGTGTCATGTTCTATATATATGTCCCATTTCTTACTATGCACTCCCCCTAATTTGGTCCAGAGGTGTAGCGATTTACGAGACATTCCGTGGCGATAGGCGAGAAGATCATGGGATTGATTCAAGGAATCAAGTGATCCCTTTTTTGGCGGAATCTAACAAAGTTGAATTTGCTAACAAGTAGAACTCTTTAGTGGCGAGAATAAGCTAATTTCTTTGTTATTTAAATGTCTACGTCTTACTCTCTTTCTTTGTAGCTTTATCTTAGCTCACCTGATTTTACCTTGATTGTATGCTGATTTGATAATCTTATTGCTTAGTCAGCTGGCTCTAGGAGGGGTTGGTGTATGTAGGCATCCCACCTCCTACTAGATCACGGTGCCAGTGTATTGGGGTATCGGGACACTAGGTTGGTGTGATAGTGGGGTGCTAGGATTTTGTTGTAGTGGAGTCCTTAGGAACTTGACTTCAGTGTTTCCTGGTACGTTGGAGTCTAGGAGACCTTGATCGTGGTCCAGATTGGTAGAAGGCATACCCAGTCAATTTAGTGGCAGTGTAGTAGAAAGCTTTTCTATGATGCCTTTCTACCTCAAATATTCTCTAGTGTGGATGCAAAATTCTTCTTTGAACCCTTGCCATTTTTGGTGGTTAATAGGATTCTTTTCATCTTGTTTTTCAGCTTTGATGTTATCTGCGTTTGTGGAGAATATTAGGCAACATTTCTGCGTTACTGTTCCTAACATTCTCTAAGACTAGGACAACAAGATTTGTGATATGGACCATTGTTTTTGTGATTTCCAAAATTGATTTTGGGACTGGTACAACTACTGGCTAGTTAATCCTAGGTGAATCGACTCAAACCAAGTCAAACTTACCTATTTGGTTTGGTTTTTTCTATAACTTTGGTTCAATTCATAAACACGGTTAGTAATAAGAGAATCATCTACTAACTTTTCACCCCTTCTTAGATCATCTAATGAGAAGACAGAGTAGGACCTCTTATATATATATACAGAGTTTTTCTATTGTCAATTTAAACTGATATAAAATATATCAGTTCCTTGCATGTGGGCCACTGGATTTAAATGCTTTGACTTGGTTGCATGCACTTGTCAAAACATCTTTTAAATCCAATAGCTCATATGCAAGGAACTGATATATTTTATATCTGTTCGAACTGACAATAGAAATACTGTATATATATATATGTACGGTCCTGTTCTGGTCAGTGCGCACTAATGTAATTACATCAGTACCAATGCATGTGGACCATTGATTATGGAGAATGTTTGACAAGTGCATACACTTTTAGTCGAAGTATGTAAATCAAATGGTCAACATCTAATGCACTAATGAAATTATATCAGTGCGCACTGACTTGAACATTTTTGTATATATGTATAGAAATTTTCAAATGAGAACGTCTTGATATAACTTTATGAGGATATTAAATGTGAGTCACTAGTTTTACATGCTTTGACTCAAGTGTGTATGCACTTGTCAAAACTAGTGGCTCACATTCAATATCCCTCAGGACGTCCGCATGAGAACAGGACTATATATATATAGTCTTTGATCTATTATTAGTTCGAACTGATATAAAATATATCAGTTCTTTGCATGTGGGCTATTGGATTTAAAAGATGTTTTGACAAGTGCATAGAACTAAGTCAAAGCATTTAAATCCAATGGTCCACATGCTTTTATATCAATTTTAACTGATAATAGAAAAACTGTATATATATATATATAGAAAAGTTCTCTAGTCAGGTCCACATTGGAATATTTATTTCAGGACCTCCTCCCATAACCACATGTTCACATGTGGGGCCCAAGATTGTAAAAATAAAATAAAATAAAATAAAAAAATGAGTCCCACATGTGAACATGTGGCTATGGGAGGACCTCATGAAATAAATATTTGAGGGTAACCTGACTAGAAAACCATTATATATATATACGGAAATATTCAAGTCAGTGCGCACTAATAGAACTTCGTCACTACGTTGGATGTAGACCATTAGATTTACATACTTTGACTCAAAGTGTATGCATTTGTCAAAAGTTCTCCACAATCAGTGGTCCACATACATTAATACTGATGTAGTTACATCAGTGAGTACTGACCAAAATTGGACCGTATATTATATATTGCCGTTACTTAATCCTAACACATAAAAGATTCGTAATCCTAGTAGGATTAAAGCTAGGCCTAAATAACCCAACATTGATCGCAAATAATAATGGGCTAATCCGGTTAACTCTCTAATAAACAACTTTTCAATCAATTCAGTTTTTGCAAAATCAATACATAATGGAGTATGATGCTCACCAACTTAGAAAAGTTCTTATAGAAGCTGGAGACTCACTGTCACCGACGAGGGGAGGCTCTACTACTCTAAGCCTCCCTTGGAGATCCAATCCAAACTCAACCCTTTGGGCTCGTTTAGTGCACGAGATAGGGTAGGATAGGATTATTTTTATGGGATTTGATTGGATTGGATAGAATTGAACTAAATTAGTATTGTGATGTGTTTGGTGTTGTATAAGATTGGATTAAAATAGTTGTGTCTCTAGTTTGGTATGGTATGAGATTAGATAAAAAATAATTTTATCATATATTTAATACAGTATGAAATTGATTAATATAAAATTAAATTAAATTATATTTAGATAAATTAAATATTTAATTCTTTAAAAATAAATAAAAATATTTAAAATTAACGTTAAAGAAAATAAATTTTTTGTAATGATATTTAAAAATATTTTTAAATATTATAATAATATATATTAAATAAATATAAAATTTTATAATTAAATAAAAAATAATGAATAATTGTTTTGAAAAAAAAATGGGACTAAATAGCCCCATCTCACCAAGATAAAATAGTTGCAGAGAATTGGGCTGATTAAAATAATTATTTAAATTAAATTTTGAAAAAAAAAGTTTAAAAATTAAAATAGTTTATTTTAAAATAATTTAAATATTAAAAAAAATATTTATTTTTATTTGTTAATATTAAAAATTATTATTTGTAAAATGTTTAAAATAAAATATTTTATTAATTATTAAAAGATATTTATATTTTAATTATATAAAAAATAAAATAAATTGAAAAGAGAAAAAAAATAATAATAAAGTGGTGGGACTAATCAATATGGGATAAGTTGCTTGCATGAGATTATTTTAATCACATCTCATTTAAGCAATAGACATGGGAATTTGACTATTTTTTTTGTTATATCCCATCCCATCCCATCCCATCCCATCTACCAACTATAACCTTTTTATTTTTATTTTCCTTTAAGAGCTTTGTTGTTTGGCGGTTAAAAAGATGACTTATACTGCATACTAACTCTCACTTGAATCGGTTACCATTCCTTCATCCACCTTGGTGAGATGAGTTCCGATGTTAAACTCTTTATTATTATTATTATTATTATTATTATTATTATTATTATTTAACAAATGTCTATTAATTTGGGATCGGGTATTTTTTTGAAAAACTTTCGCTATTGGTAAGATTCTAACCGCTGATCTGGAGTTATTTACTCAAGCTCCAAACAGGGCATTATCTAGACATTTTGGGGTTTAAGCGATTTTATGATATTAACAAAAATCAGGGCCTTATATAAAATTATTATCGTCAACGTAAAAAAAAATTTAAATAAATAATTTTTCATTTACCAAATACAATATAATCCACATAAATTAAAACAAAAAAGATTTATAGTATCTAAAAGCATAAAAACAAAACATTATTTATATTATTTGACTACACAAACACAAATACACAATATACATACATATAAGAGAATTGTATGATATACATACACAATATAAAATAAATATACAATACACAAATACACAATATACATACACAATATACACAATACACATACATAATATAAAATAAATAATTAAAACCATACCTTCGATTCTTCAAACGGCAAGAAAAGAGAGAATTTCAATTTTGACAAAGAGTCAAAGACAGGGTTTCAAACGTTCAAGAAAAGAGAGAGACAGAGAGAAGGTTTTGATCAAAATTGGTCTCAAAATCATAATCATAACTCACAAATATATTGGGACTTTAAAGTTTTTATTTTTATTTTTATTTTTTTGTTAATGGGATTAGTTCATTGGGCCGAAAAGGAAACTAAATAAATGAGGCCCCAAACAAGAATAATATATTGGGTCAGGTTTAGAATTGGGCTAGGTTTAAACATAAATATATTAGGTCATGAGGCCCCAAAGAAGAAGAAGTAAATTGGATCAGTTGGGAGCCCCAGCAAAATGTTGGGTTTGCTGCCCCTATGGGCCGGGCCTGGCTCCAAACTCGTCTATCTACTAGCTGAGCTACGTCCCTGTTGGCTCCGATATTAACCTCTCAAATTAACAAAAACAAAATGATTAATATTATATAAAAGAATAATGCTATATAGGCCCAAACAATTTGTCCAAAATTAATTATACTGTATAAAATGTAACGCAGCTTCTTTCTAGGCCCATGTATAAATCAGATATGTACTTAAGGGGCAAAAAAGATGGAGATCATGGAGATGTATTTCAAGTAAATCTAAAAGAAAACCTTTCAAGTTCGAACTTGTTTACCTTTCCTGTGGACAATAACATTTCTGCAAAGGTTGTTTATTTTTGGAAATAATTAGATTGTAAATGATGTCCTCTTATGTGTATTTGAGTCCTCATACTTCATTAATTACAGCTGAAGCAAAAGCAATTTGTTGATAAACTTTTTGCAGTGACCGGCTTTTTATTCTGCTTAGACCAAACTTTGCATTGATTCTTGTCAGTTGTCACTAAAATTATACTTTTGCCAAATGTTATTCTATCTTTTTTTTTATGTAATATTTAATTACTAGGAGATTTGGATGATTATAAAATTCAATCAAATATAAACCAATTTGATGTATTTTTAACCAAACGTAAGTTTCTAAACTTTTTTTTTTAAACGATGACTCGAAATTGAGACATTATCAGATTGAATGAACACTCATATCATATTGGAGGGTAGTGTTTCTAAACTAAAATTTATCTTCATTCGTTCACGATAAACTAGAATATCTGTCAGGAGTCCATGACAAAAGATATTAACCGAGAGAAAATGATCTATGATTGTTCCCTAGCTCTTAATAAATTTAATAAGCCCACTAGTTTATGGTTGGGGAATCAGTTGCCCCCACTTTCAGCAACTTATTCGAATCCATGGGCCACGCTATTCTTAACAGTTAATCCAACTTGGTTTCCATCTTCAGAAACTGGACAGCCTTTGTAAGGCCCACCTACCTTTATGAATAATCAATTTGCTTAATAAATCTAACCTATTTGTTAGTTTTTCCAATTCCAAAACATTCTCCATCTTTCGATTTGGCATTTGGGGATTTTCCATTTGCACGTCACTTATGTCACTAAAAGTTGGTGCTTGATAAGATATGTTTTATATGTGCTTGTATTACCAATAATTCACAATTTATTACACTAATTGATATGATAATCATAACTTTATAAAATTATTGAATTTTGTTTTTAGCTTACATGCAATAGTTTTCATGTTTTTAACTAGATATGACGATTTCATTTCACCCCATAGCTAAAAAGTTACAAGAATACCCTTCATCTTCTTCTTCGATCGACTAATGTACAACAGTTCTTTTTCAAATTATATATATACTAAAACTTGAGATAAAATTGCACTGTTCACGTGAACAGTGAAATTGAGGGGATTTTAATTTATTTACAAAAATGTCATTGATGTGTTGTTAAAAAAAAAAAGATAAAAAAAAACAAGGGTGTACTCTCACCACCTTCCTCACTCTCTTTTTCTCTACCCACCCACCGTCCTCTCTTTCTCTCAATCTCTCTCCATCTTTTTTTTTTTTTTGAATAAATCTCTTCATCTTTTTTAATACTAACCAACTTTAATATATTTCTATGTTATTTTATTAATTAGTTATCATTTTTTTTTTCTTAATCATTCGAAAATAAATAACTAATGTAATATGAAAATTATATATAAGATAAAATCTCAACCATCAAAACTTTCTAATATACCATCACCCAATGTGGCTTGGTGATTAGAACGCTCATTTAGCCTAACAATGTCTCAGATTCAAGTCATCTCATAGCATGTGATATATATATATATATATATAATATAGCACATTTTAAAGAGTGACTTTTGGAATTAGCATCGCTTTAATAACTCGAGTTTAAATAGCACCAAAGATTGATTTTGGACAAAAATACCCCCACTTTTCAATAATTATCTCTTATTAGTCCCTTTTTTATTTTATTTTTCAAAAACCTCCATCGATGGAGTTCAAAGCTCCATCAATGGAGGAGCTCCAAAAATCGGAGCCTTCATCGTCTTTGTTGAGCAGCTTCACGAGTTTCCGTCATTGCCTAAAAACGGCATCATCTTCGTTGGTTCGCGCGATAAAATCCGGTGACAAAATTAGCTTGAAACGAAGGCACAACGAAATTAGACGAGCAGTCTCCAAAGACAAAATCGAGCCTTCGTCACTTCTTTTCGCTGGATTTCGTCAATCGAGTAGCTATTTTGGAGACAAAGGCTCGAGTAGGCGAGTAGCCTTCTCGCTGGACAAAATTTGAAATTAGATAAGAAACTATTCGACGAACACTTGAGAAGTTGAAATCTAGAGAAAAAATCAAGCCTTCATCTTCGATCTGGAAACAGTGTCATCCTCCATTGATGGATGAAGAAGACGACCTAAATATTTTTTTAAAAAAATTCTTATTTTTACTCTGTAAATTTCAAATTTGTAAAAATACCCCATAAGTCTCGAATTATCAAAATAAGTATCGAATTTGCCTAAGTAAGTCTCAAATTTATAGAATAAGTCTCGAATTTTACCCAATAAGTCTCAGATTTACAAAATAAGTCTCGATTTGCGAGAAAAAAAATATGAGGGAAAAAACGAAGTGAGGAAATTTTTGTCTCAAACCGAATGATACTCACTTTCTTGGTGTTCCCATCCTTGAAGGTTTCCAACATTGTTGTCGAACCATACAATGCAACCCTCTTTGTTCACCAGTTGGTTGAAAATGTAGATGAATGTATGGTTTTGGACAATAAAGCCCTCTATGATATTTGCTTCCGGACACTAAAGCTCACAACTCCAAGCTGTAAGCTTATCATTATCTTTCTCTTTGTTACGAGACTTTTGTGGAATATTTTCATAGTTGTCAACTGATGGAGTGATTTTTATAACGTTTAGATGTTTGATATTTTGATTTGCTATTTATTGAGAATTTTTTGATATATGTGGTGTGCTCATCTTAATTTGTTTATAGGGATAATTACCTTGGTGACCACCCATTTGGTTATTACCTATCAAAATGGCTATTTTGACAAATAGTGTGATGGAAATGGTCATTGTTTGCCAAAATAGTCATTTTGAAACAAATTTCCAATCTAATGACCATTTTGATAGAGTTTAACTAAATAGATATCAACCAAAGTAATTATATCTTATTTATATTTGTTAAATCACATGATGTGTTCATAGAATTATTGTGACAGCGTCCTAGTGGTTGGTTGTTTCAAATGGTTTATTTACTTTTAAATTTTTTTTAATGAATAATTATTCTCTCTCTGTCTGAAAGAGAAAAAAAAAACAAAGATAAAAAAGATGATTTAGATGAGAGATGAGTTGATTGTTGAGAGAAAAAAAATTGTTTGGTAGAGATAGTGGATAGTCAAGAGTTGAAGAAGAGATAGAGGACGATGAATTTACATTTGAAAATATATTTGCATTTTATTTTTGATTAATATATTTTTTATATTTTAATTTTGTTTGTTTCATAATTTAGATCAATAAATTTATTAAAATTGAAAATAATATATAAAACGGTATAATACTCCCGCAGCAGAGCGCGGGCCATTTTACTAGTATATCACTATTTCTCAATGGATATGTATCAAACACAAACACAATAAGATTTAGTGTCAAAAAATCATAGAAAAGCTTGAAGAAAAAAGGATTTTCGAAGTTGAAGATCAAATCTAAGAGTCAGGATTCTCTCTTTGACCTTGTTTTTTATAGTTAAAAAAAAAAAAAAAAAAAAAATCAAGTGTAATTTAAACACCAACTTTTATGAGAGAGAAAAAAGTGATCAGGAAAAAAAAGTGGAGAAAATCCTGATCCCAAATCTAGCCATTTTTGTGTAAAATCTTATTTTAATTGCATTATGTCAATTATTACGTCACTTAATTTACTTGGTGGGTTTGGTCGATTGTTACAATGATCGAAGAAGATTTTAGGGGAAAAAAATTTAAAAAGTTGAAGTTGAATGGGAATGCAGTATTTCGGGGTAGGCGTTTTTGGAGTGATTTGGAGGATAGAATACAATCAAGAAGAAATAGAAAGAGTGGCTTGACATGAGAATAGAGAACAAAAAAAAGAATAAAAAATGAAGTCTGATTTGTTGGAAGGTAAACATAGAAGAGAGAAGAAGTTTTGGAAGAGAAATAACAATTATTGAATTAAAGATAATAACAAAATTTTAAATAATAATAACATAAGTGTAGGTGTGTGTACTTACAAGCGATTTATTTACAAACTATAAAATTTTTAAAAATTGAGTGGTGCTATTGCCACCCCCTCTACTGATCTATTTGTTCATCACTTTTTAAATTATTTAGTATTTTTTTTTTCCTTTATCAAAATTACTTAAAGCAACATATAGTTTATTTTATTTATTTATTTATTTATTTTAAAGAAAATCTTCTATCAAGTAAATCTAATAAAATCCCGCTTTCCAAAAAAAATAAAAATAAAAAAACCTCACGTTCACTGTTCACTTTAATTTGTTTTCTTGAAGAAAAAAAAAATCTTAACTCTTAAACTCTAAAATTTGTTACTTACACACATACAAAATATTATGGAAGAGTCTGAGAATGATATCAAACATCTGGAAGAATTGTCAGAGAATGATATAACCATCTGAAGAATTGTTTGAGAATGATATACGCATTTGGAACAATCATACCAAAAACAGCACCACACACACAAACACCAACCAAAACAACGAAATCGCATCAAGAATCACAACCAAGAAAACCTAATCTTTGACGAAATGAAACGACACCAAAACCCTAACTCAATCGCTCAAAAAAATCATCAGAGAGGATTAATACCACACTCTCAATCTACCACCAACAATCCAATCGACATAGGAAAAAAAAATCGTATCTAAGAAGGATGGTTTCACCTTGAAATAAGAAGAAAAAACAAGTCATGATGGGGTGTATTTTTATTTTTATTCTTTTGAAAATGAGATGGTTTGAAAAATAAGTAGAATAATGGTTCTGGAAATAAAACAATTTTTTTTTTTTAATAAAGCCATTTAATTTTATATAATTAAATCAAAATTTTAAAAATTGGGGTATAGATAGGTCGGCAGAGGGGTGCCAATAGCACCACTCTTAAAATATTTGATAAGTATGATTACGAAAGGGGTGTATATACGATTTTTAAGGGACACCATTATCATCACTCTTAAAAATTTTCCAACTCAATGTAAATAATAATCACAATCCAACCTAACCCAATTTTGGTTGGGTTGATCGAGTTGGGCTTTTAAGTCCAATAATATGAAATACCTCCATTTTTTAAGTTGAAGGTCAAATCACGCCATTTTTGTGTAAACGTCTTATTTTAATTGTATTTTTTTTTGTTTTGTTTATTACTCCATTTTCTTGATGGAATTTGAATGTGTGTTGCAATGGTTGAATATTTGGAGGAAAAAAAAATCCAAGAATTAGAAGTTAAATTAGAAATACCCACGAATTTCACGTCGAACAAGTATTTCATGTTGCATGAAATATTCGAGTCTTCTTCTATATCTCTTCTTTTCACTTTCTCTATGTCTCTCTCACTTTCTCTCTTTAAGTTGGTGTTGGAACTTTACTATCATTTTTCCATGTAACAGCGATGGGTTTTGGTTTTATATTGGGTCAGTTTGGCCATTGTATTGCAATGTCACTACATATTGGAAAAATGAGAAAAAAAGAGTCGTAGTGCTTAATTTTTTCTTAAAATATTTTTAGGGATATAATCATTTTCCCCTCAGAGGTTTACTTTATTAGACACTTTGCCCCGTCTAGTTCTAGTTATGGCCGTTCTTTTCCCTAGAAACCAAAATATTAGACATTTCCCCCTACCATAAAAAAAATAAAAATGCCCTCAATCGTTATCTATTTCGTTATATATTAAAAAAAAAATTAAAAAAAAAAAAAAAAAAGGTAAATGGGTAAAAACTTAAATTTTAAAATATTTAACAAAAAAAAACAAAAAAAAAAAACTAAAAACTTAAAAACAAAAATTAAAACTGGAAATGATTTGGGCCCTTTAAAAAAACACGATTTGGGCAAGAACACAATATGGAATTCATCATCACCAGATCGTGTTCCTCTCTCTCACATGATTTGCGAATCCTTTGTTAGGATTATGCTCAATAGCAAGAGTGTAATGTTGTACTTGACAATCTTTTCATATTAATAAAGTGATTTCTGTTTGTTAACAAAATCTTATAGCATTTATTATTATAATTGTCAAAATAAATAATCATAAGGTCAAAAGACTATGAGAAAAGAAGAATTGTTCGTACATCTGGATATGTATGAGGTAGACACAATTCTTTAGTTAGTCTTGAATAACGTTCACAACTTAAGTTAAAGGTTGGGCACCTTTATCTAGTTAAAGTTGTAGAATTCTTTTACTAGCATTTGAGTGGGATCAAATGTGTTGTGATGAGTCTAAAATCATCGAAGGGTCTTCGAGTAAAAGAATCTAGTGCACTAGGTGCATTGAACTGGATCACAATGAAATACTTTTTTCTAGAACCGTCAATAGATAAAAGTCTTTTCATTATCAGGACAATCAGAGAGTCTATCTTAATCCTGAGATAAATGATGGACTTATGATTGCAAGTGTTATCATTTGAGCTATCAATGAGTACGATTATATAGCATAGTCTATCCTCGATAGTTTGGTGGTGTTAACCGCCAAAATTGGCGAAGGATCAAGGAAGAATTTTCCACCTCAACAAAAGGAGAATGTAGGAGTACAGACACCATCCGGCTACCCCGACAAAGGCGGACTCCGACTGGTCCGAGTACACACCCCCTCCAGCGGGTTCCAGTCTGGCTTCTCCCCAGCTTCTCAAGGACCCCGCCAGCATCTTAGTTCAAAAATATGGCCGCGAGCCGGACTACTCACTAGAACTCACAGCGGGATCCAACCCCGCCATGACCGGGCTTCCTATAAACCCCGCAACACCCCGACACAGACTTCCACTGAGCGTCCTGCTACAGAATCAACCCCGCAGCACCTCGACACGGAGTTCTACTGAGCATCCTGCTATAGTATGAACCCCGCAGCACCCCGACACGGAGGTCCACTAAGAATCCCGCTATAATACCAGCTAGACATCCCCCTACTTCAACAGCAGGATGCTTGCTAGTTCACACCCTCTGAAATAACTACCCCACCAAGCAAGAAGATACCAAACAGCAAGACTCTTATGCCAGGATTAAAAGCTCCACATTGAAACGCCGATGTTCAAATAAAACAGAGGAGATATACTCATTCTTGCCAGAGAGTCCTATTTCGAGCAGGTCAGCACATCTAGAGTCCTCCTAGGAAGGAAAGATTTATCTTTGAGATTGACTTCTCACTGGAAGGAAAGACTAGATTCTACACGTAAAACTCCGAGATTATCTCCTAAAAAGAAGACGATCCTGCGTTAGCCAAATCCTAGACCGAAATTTAAGGAGTGCATGGCAAGCAACATGACATATATATACAACTACTTATTCATCGAGGGAGAGGACTGAGAATCTTCTCCAGAAACCCTACATTCAAGTTCTACTTATCAACATGTACGAGTTCGCCATCTCCATACCAAATTGTTAACCCCCCCTAAAAATATAATCTGTATATCTATAATGCAAAGTGACAATCAATAAAAGATCATTCTTATTTGATTTCCTATGTTCCATATCATACTTGCATTGACAGTGACATAGTCGGTATCAAACTACGTGATACCCCTCCGACCAAGATTGATCTCGATCATGGTCCTTTTAAAGTTGTTATTTGGAATATCATCCCATTAACGATTTTCGGATAACACTTTTGGCACCGTCAGTGGGAATATCCCAACCAATATTCAAAACAGCTTATTTCCTTAGCCAGTGATATTCAGAATGAGACTTCGATCCTCCCAAGGTCATCCCGAGCCATCAGAACTCCAGTCCCCTGCTTCCACTGAAAGAGCCCAGAGGCGGGGTAAGGGCACCAGGAACGAGAATCCTCCACCAGTGCCTCCGTCGGTTCCAGGCCTTGTCCCTCAAGACCCCGCTAGGCAGGAAGTCAATCGAGAAGTCTTAGAATAGCACGCTGCAGCATATGTAGAAGCTATCCGACTCCGGATGATAGCCTAGGGGATCCCTTTTGAAGCAGTCGGGATCCCAGAAGATGTTGGCCCAAGTGCCCGGGTACCAGTTTTTGACCGGTTGGGTCCACCTCTCCCAGTCCGACAGGAGAAACTCAAACCTAGACTAGTGAAGTCCGCAATTGAGGTTCCTCCTAGGAGAATTCAGTCCCCACCAAAGCCAAGGGCAAAGGAGAGAGATCCACATCCCGATTCAGAAGGAAATGCCAAATCCCGAAGGAGCTCTAGAGAAAAGCATCAGAAAGCTAAGCGAAAGGAGGTAGTCATTGATTCAGAGTCTTCGGATGAAGAGGTTTCAGTAGCCCGATCCGGAACCAAAAAGTCTCAGCGCTTGGAGGATCAAATGACAAGGATGGCGAAGGAGTTTGAGCAGTTAAAAAAGGGAAAACATCAAGGAATCCAGAAGAACCCTTTGGGCGAGATGAATGCACCTTTCTCCAAAAGAGTCAGAGAAGCAGGGTTGCCCCCCAAGTTCAGGATGCCTTCGGAGAAGTATTCCGGAACAGAAAACCCTATCAGCCATTTGAAAGCTTTGTCCACCAGATGGAGGTCCAAAGTGCGATCAGACTGGCTATGTGCAGAATGTTTCGTTCGACCTTGACTGACTATGCCAAAACATGGTTCAGAAAGTTACCACCAGGTAGTGTCGATTCTTTTTCTAAACTCACCAAAGCTTTCTGTGCACAGTTTCAGGGAATCAAACCTCGTCCCAAGGATCCTATCTTGCTGCAATACGTGGTTCAGGAGCGGGGTGAAACTCTGAGATCTTATGTGGAGAAATTCCATAAGAAGGTCGTCCAGATGGGAGTATTCAATGAGAAGAAGACCCTAGCCAACTTTTAGAGGAACTTATAGGCTGGCAGACTATTCCGGTCATTTGCCAAGCATCCTCCAGAGTCGTACCAGGAAGCCTACAACCGGGCTCTGGAACAGGTGGACATTGAGGAACAACTCTGGATTAAAATCGAGCACGATGAAGCCCGATTAGCACCGCGCCCTAAGAAGGAAGCTCCGAAGCCCACACCAGCTAGGAAATTTCAAAATCAACCACCGAACCGGTCTACTTACAGGCCGCCTCATATTTCTTCATACCAGGAAAGGTCTTCGATTAGGAGATCACATCCCAGAGAGATTCCCCTGAAGGAAGTATCCAGGGTGGCAAGAGAGGAAGAAGGGTATAATCACTACACCCCTCTCAATGCTTCCCGAGAAACTATTTATCTTGCCATTCGGGATAAAGGTCTACTAAGAAAGCCGGGTCCCATGAAAATCCCGGTTGACAGGAGGAATCAATACAAGTATTGCGACTTCTACGAGGATATAGTGTTAGGATTATGCTCAATAACAAGAGTGTAATATTGTAATTAACAATCTTTTTCATATTAATAAAGTGATTTCTGGTTTAAACAAATCTTATAGCATTTATAGTTTAATAATTGTTAAAGTAAATAATCATAAGGTCTAAAGACTATGAGAAAAGAAGAATTGTTCGTACATCTGGATATGTATGTGGTAGACACAATTCTTTAGTTAGTCTTGAATATTGTTCACAACTTAAGTTAAAGGTTGGGCACCTTTATCTTGTTAAAGTTGTAGAATTCTTTTGCTAGCATTTGAGTGGGATCAAATGAGATATGATGAGTCTAAAATCATCGGAGTGTCTTCGAGCAAAAGAATCTAGTGCACTGGGTGCATTGAACTGGATCACAATGAAATACTTTATCTATAACCGTCAGTAGATAAAAGTAATTTCATTATCAGGACAATCGGAGAGTCTATCTTAATCCTGAGATAAATGATGGACTTATGGTTGCAAGTGATATCATTTGAGTTATCAATGAGTACGATTATATCGCATAGTCTATCCTCGATAATTTGGTGATATTCATTTGTTAATCGATAGAGGACTTCATTTATAGATATGGACATCGTGGCTCAATTTATCAAATGAGAGTATAATATCATCATATGGATGTTTTGAGGTAATTGGATATTAAATTTCAACGTTGAGTTTTCAACAGTGTCTATTGAAGACATGGCTTCTGGACAAGTGAAAATATCCAAGTTCAAAACGTGGTCATATGAGTAAATATGGTAACTTGGAGAGTTATAGGCGGTCTATGAACTCTTGGCGATTACTGATATTAATCACGAGGATACACTATCTCCAATATGATTGTCTAGGGTATGAATGAGGAAACATCTTCCTTTTCTGTCTTTATTTAAGAGTTCAATTTTAGCTCTTTAGTGGAATGAGTTAAAATTAATGGATCGGACCTAAGTGAATCATTTGTTGGTTGTGATTAGGTTATGTCTATTGAAGCTTAAATTTAGATAGCCCGCCAAGATCCTCAATCCACACGGACTTGCATGGATCACTTGATATATTCTACCGGACCAATTTAGGGTCCATCTAGAATTGCATTTAATATATTAAGAATATAATTTGCACATTATTTATGTAATGGGCTGCTCAATTATATTTATATATTAATGGATGACATGTGGGCTTGTTTCTTTTAGTAAGAATGGGTCTAGTTCACATGTGGGCTTTTTATTTAAAGTCCTATGGATTAAATGAAATAAGAAAATAATATTTGGCCCAATATTATTATATGGGGCGGCAAGGTGATTAATTAACCTTAAATATTATTTTGTTTTCATTGTTTAATTAAATAAGAATTAATTAATTTATTAATTAATTGTTTAATTATGAAACAAATCTTTTCTGATTAGGAAATATGATTCCTATTGGTATACTATTGGTAGTAGTATACTTAAATTGAAAGACTTGTTTGACAAGGAAATAAATAATTAATTTTATTTATTTAATCAAATAGGGAGTCTTTTTATTTTAGTCAAAATAAAAGATTTATGAGTTTGATTAGGGTTTAGAAGTCTTAAACAAAATAGGAATTAGGGTGCAATACAAACTCCTTTTTGTTTGAGGATTGCGGCAACCCTAACCCCTTTTTGGCTAGAGAATTCGGCCACCCTAGTTAAAAAGAAGAAAGAAATTTTGCCACATATATAAGTGGTCTTATAATTTTCGGCCATTAGGTTTTTTGGTGGTGCAGAATTTTATTTTCTTCTTCTTCTCAACTCATAGATAGAGAGCTTTTATTCTACTAAAACAAAAAGGAGACATAGATTATTCTTTGATGGTATACTATTTGCTTATTCATCAATAGGCTTGTGTATACTACATCGATCAAGGTTCACGCGAGTTTCGATCACAAGATTGAGAACTCAAAAGTGACCGGAATAATCTTAGGTTTGTTTTGATTGTTTTTGTGACTAACGAATAAGAGAAAAGTTTGTTTTATCCAATCACAGGCTTGCAATTCAAAGAAAATGGAGACCACGCTCCTAGGTGATCCACGTTCGTGCTAGGATTGAAGATCTTGCGGATTACCATCGATGTAAGTCAATCGGATCACGCGACAAAAGGTATTCTTCTTTTGTTATATATTATATATCTTTAATTGATTAAAAGGGTTTAAGGTTCATAAAAGGAAAAATTTTTAAAAGCTACTAAACTATTTTTTTTAGTCTCGCTTCCGCTGCGTGTACTTTTACGGTATATTTTTCCCTACATATAGGGCACAATACCTCAGAGTGCTACTGCCTCCGCAACTAGATTGAAGGATTGGTAAGGGGAGGTCTTCTAACTGAATTTTTGCAGCAATTACGGGACAACATCAAAGAAGGGAAGCAGGTTCAGAGCGGGATGCAGGAGGCAGCAGAAAGAAGGAGAGATGGGGAGAAGGATTTGATGTAGCATATCTAGGTGATCCACACCATCAGTGGAGGCCATACCTTAGCTAGAACCTCCAATAATTCGAGAAAGAATCACGCAAGGAAGATTCCCAGACTTAATACTGACCACGAGGTACTCAAAGTCAGTAGTGGATCCCGGGATCTATCCCGCTCCACCAAAATCATCTTCACGGAGGAGGACGTCTACAATACAGTTCAACCACATGATGACCCTATGGTAATCACGGTACAAATCGCCAACTGCTTGGTACATCGCGTCCTGATTGATACAGGAAGCAGTGTTGATATTTTGTTCAAAGGGGCTCATGAGCAGCTCAACTTGAAGAATTCTTGCTACAACAGTTGCACTTCCCTTCTGTATGGATTCACAGGAGACTCAGTGATGCCGATGGGGATGAAGATTCTGCCGGTGATAGTCGGAGAAGCTCCCCTATAACAGAACATAATGACAGAATTCATTGTAGTGGACAACCTCGTCTGCATACAATGCGATCTTGGGCAGGCCTTTCTTGTCAGGGATCAAGGGGGTGCTGTCCATTTACCACAATGTGTTGAAGTTTCCGGTGGGAACAGGAGTAGGAGTAGGAGTAGGAGTAGGAGTAGGAGTAGGAGTAGGAGAAGTAAGAGGAGACCAGCAGGCAACTCGTAATTGTTATGCGGTGTCCACCAACCCCGCTGCAATAGCTAAACAATGCGCACAGGTAACCAGTAACCCAGGTCCGAGAGCGACAAAGTGGGATGATTATGTCTCGGAAGAAGGAGAGGTGCCAGACATAATTGTGGAGGAGCCAGAAGAAGAAGAGCGTGGTTGGACCAGTGGGCACCCCGTAGAGCAGTTAGAGAAGGTCCTGATCTGGAGAGAAGATCCGACAAAGATAGTAAAAGTAGGAGAAGGTCTGGACCCGGAAATTAAGAAGGATTTGGTAGAGCTTCTCAGAGAGTACAACAACATCTTTGCTTGGAGCCATGAGAAGATGCCTGGCATTCCTCTTAGCCTGGCTACTCACAGGTTGGTAGTAGATGCAACTTTCAAGCCAGTTAAGCAGAAGAGAAGACACTTCAATGTCGAACGGAACGCCGTGGTCCAAGAAGAGGTTGACAAGCTCTTGAAAGCCGGATTCATCAGGGAATCCCGGTACCCCGAGTGGATCGCCAATGTAGTTATGGTAACCAAGTCTAACGGGAAGTGGCGAATGTGTGTGGATTACACCGATCTTAACCAGGCTTATCCCAAGGATTGTTTTCCTCTACCGAAGATAGACCAGCTCATTGACTCCACTGCAGGAAACAAGCTCCTAAGCTTCATGGATGCCTTCTCGGGGTACAATCAAATCATGATGCATCCTTCAGATAAGGACAAGACTAGCTTCATCACCGGACAAGGCCTCTACTGCTATAAGGTAATGCCATTCGGACTCAAAAACGCAGGTGCCACCTACCAGCGTATGGTGAACAAACTGTTCAAGGAGCTGATAGGGAGATCCATGGAAGTGTACATAGATGACATGATCACAAAATCTCCAGAAGCAGGACAATATACAGGGGACTTACGCCAGACCTTCCAGGTAATAAGGCAGAACCAGATAAGGTTGAACCCCGCTAAGTGTGCATTCGGGGTAGCAGTAGGCAAATTCTTGGGATTCATGGTGCATGAAAGGGGAATTGAGGCTAATCCTGAGAAGATCAGAGCCATTCTAGATCTCGAGTCCCCTACAACTCTCAAGCAGGCATAAGGATTAACCGGACGAATAGCAGCTGTTAACAGTAAATTCGCTCTGGATGAGGAATTTCAATTAACACCCTCAGACTGCTACTCGGTAGGCTGCAGCGGGGTAGGTACCTCTAGGTACCATGGTTTGTACGAGTAAAAACTTCTGGAGTGAGGTGCAGTAGGTAGGAGAAAAAATCATCCCGACTGTCGGGGCTTCAAGCACATGGAGAAGATGGCGCTTGGGGGTTCCCATGTCGGAGTAAGGGCTGTGATCCCTCTTTATGGACCCCGATACCCCGCGTTCGGTACTCGGCACCTCGTATCCCGTCCCTCATACCCCGTATCCCGAATCCCGCATCCCATACTCTTTTCTAGATCTCCATTGTGATTCCACGACACGGATAGCAAGCAAGTAGGATATGGGATAGGAGCTCTTCAATGATAAACTTACATACATGTGTAATAAAATAGATACGAGGGAGAGAATGACAAGTCTTTTTGATAGAAGATGGACTGGCCTAGGGGGAAAAAGCATCACGCATGATCATATGCTGAAAAACCCCTAGGTAGTATCCGGTGGAGAGAGATCATTTATATATTTATCAATAAGGCGTGCTCCGTGGAGCTTACACAAGTATGAGAATCACTCAACATAAGTGCTCCGGAGAGCTTACAATAATAGGTGGGCATATGCCCTTTTCTTTAATCAATAGAAAACTAAAGGAGAAGGAAGCCTTGTTTGTTAGGGAAGACACTGCCTGTCTTTTTTGGAAAAAGGAGAGAACTCTGTCGAATCTCATGTCATGTATATATAGGTCTTATTTCTTGTTGTTCACTCCCCTAAATTTAATCCAATGACCTAGCAATTTACGGGGCGTTCCACGTTGATAGGCGAGAAGATCGTGGGATTGATTCTCCGGAATCAAGTGATTCCTTTTTGAACTTAAAGAGTTGACTCCTCTTTAATATAGGACTCTTGAATGGCGGGAACAAGGCAATTTCCTTGTTTACATAAACTCTTGGTGTGGTCTAGCTCTTCCTTGGTATTTACGACCTCCTCTATTGATGTCTTGTATGCTAGGTGGTCGGGAGGAGTTTGGAGGACTAGTCACAGGGTACGGGGTACTACGGGGTACCACGGGGTCCAGCGGGGTACTGCGGGATCAGCGGGGTATCTGCGGGGTCCTGCGGGGTCCAGCGGGGCCCTGCGGGGTCCAGCGGGATCCGCGGGGTACTGCGGGATCTGGGGGTCCAGCGGGGTCCTGTGGGATCCGCGGGGTACTGCGGGATCTGCGGGGTCCAGCGGGGTCCCGCGTGGTCCTGCGGGTGCGGCATCCTTCTACTGGGCTATCTAGACCACGATAAATAGATAGGTGTGTTGATCTTGGTTCCTTTCAGAGGTAGCTAGATGCTTCTCGCGACATCCCTCTACTTGGCAAGGATGGAAAATTCTTCCTTGGACCCCTGCCAAAAAAGACGGTTAACAGAAGTCCCCCTTGACTTGAACACCGGTACGCAGTTGGGGTTGGAGTCAGGATATGTAATACTTGAAGAATTTTACTCATCCTTCTTTATTGGTAGCCATTACTTTACTCTTCCCGATCCTACTGTAAGTCTGTCCTGGTAGGCAACTAAGGCCACTTTAACACCAGGCTTCTTGGAGGAGGGTATTTCCCGACCAAGGCAGCAGGAGCTCCATAAGGCTATTTCCTGGTCTCGGGGCGATTCAGTAATGGAGATCCACCTGGAGGGGTCAACCCGGTCCAGGGCATCAGGAGTGCTATGAGGCTATTTCCTGGTCTCGAGGCGAAGTAAGGAACCAGGTACCCGGAGGTAGCCCGATTCTTACTGTAATCTGTCCTGGTAGGCAACTAAGGCCACTTTAGCACCAGGCTTCTCAGAGGAGGGTATTCCCCGACCGAGGCAGCAGGAGCGCCCTTAGGCTATTTCCTGGTCTTGAATCGCTTTAACAATGGAGATCCTCTTGGCGGGGTTGGCCCCGTCCAAGGCATCAGGAGTGCTATGTAGCTTTTCCCTGGTCTCGAGGCGAAGTAAGGAACCAGGTACCCGGAGGCAGCCCGATTCTTACTGTAATCTGTCCTGGTAGGCAACTAAGGCCACTTTAGCACCAGGCTTCTCAAAGGAGGGTATTCCCCGACCGAGGCAGTAGGAGCGCCCTTAGGCTATTTCCTGGTCTTGAGGCGCTTTAACAATGGAGATCCTCTTGGCGGGGTTGGCCCCGTCCAAGGCATCAGGAGTGCTATGTAGCTTTTCCCTGGTCTCGAGGCGAAGTAAGGAACCAGGTACCCGGAGGCAGCCCGATTCTTACTGTAATCTGTCCTGGTAGGCAACTAAGGCCACTTTAGCACCAGGCTTCTCAGAGGAGGGTATTCCCCGACCGAGGCAGCATGAGCGCCCTTAGGCTATTTCCTGGTCTTGAGGCGCTTTAACAATGGAGATCCTCTTGGCGGGGTTGGCCCCGTCCAAGGCATCAGGAGTGCTATGTAGCTTTTCCCTGGTCTCGAGGCGAAGTAAGGAACCAGGTACCCGGAGGCAGCCCGATTCTTACTGTAATCTGTCCTGGTAGGCAACTAAGGCCACTTTAGCACCAGGCTTCTCAGAGGAGGGTATTCCCCGACCGAGGCAGCAGGAGCGCCCTTAGGCTATTTCCTGGTCTTGAGGCGCTTTAACAATGGAGATCCTCTTGGCGGGGTTGGCCCCGTCCAAGGCATCAGGAGTGCTATGTAGCTTTTCCCTGGTCTCGAGGCGAAGTAAGGAACCAGGTACCCGGAGGCAACCCGATTCTTACTGTAATCTGTCCTGGTAGGCAACTAAGGCCACTTTAGCACTAGGCTTCTCAGAGGAAGGTATTCCCCGACCGAGGCAGCAGGAGCGCCCTTAGGCTATTTCCTGGTCTTGAGGCGCTTTAACAATGGAGATCCTCTTGGCGGGGTTGGCCCCGTCCAAGGCATCAGGAGTGCTATGTAGCTTTCCTGGTATTTAGGCGCTTTAACAATGGAGATCCTCTTGGCGGGGTTGGCCCCGTCCAAGGCATCAGGAGTGCTATGTAGCTGTCCTGGTATTTAGGCGCTTTAACAATGGAGATCCTCTTGGCGGGGTTGGCCCCGTCCAAGGCATCAGGAATGCTATGTGGCTCTCCTGGTCTTGACTCAGTAATGGAGATCCTCCTAGATGGTTTAACCCGGTCTAGGGCATCAGGAGTACTATGTAGCTTTCCTGGTCTTGAGGCGCTTTAATCATAGATTGGTGACCCGATCAGATTTATGAATATAGGGGTCATCGTACCTCCCTTGGGCTCGTGAGAGAGAATAGTAAGCTTTCAGTCCCCAAGTACCACGGCCATTTTAGAGGGGGCCTGCTCGAGGTAGGCAAGAGTTTCCAACAATCATAATGGGGCTAGAGAATCCCTTGGAACGAACCGGAACTTAGGAGGCTCACTTGGGCGTTGAAGGGCCTGGTACAAAAGTGAGGAGCCTCCTACATGATGCTGGTCCAGAAGCTTGCTAGGGCATCAAGAAGTACCTAGCTGTTGAAATGAGGCTCTGGATTCCACTCGAACGAACCGGAACCTAGGAGGCTCACTTGGGCGTTGAAGGGCCCGATACTAAAGTGAGGAGCCTCCTACATGATGCTGGTCCAGAAGCTTGCTAGGGTATCAAGAAGTACCCGGCGGCTGAAATGAGGCTCTGGACTCCACTCGAACGAACCGGAACCTAGGAGGCTCACTTGGGCGTTGAAGGGCCCGATACTAAAGTGAGGAGCCTCCTACATGATGCTGGTCCAGAAGCTTGCTAGGGCATCAAGAAGTACCTAGCGGCAGAAATGAGGCTCTGGACTCCACTCGAACGAACCGGAACCTAGGAGGCTCACTTGGGCGTTGAAGGGCCCGTTACTAAAGTGAGGAGCCTCCTACATGATGCTGGTCCAGAAGCTTGCTAGGGCATCAAGAAGTACCTAGCGACTGAAATGAGGCTCTGGACTCCACTCGAACGAACCGGAACCTAGGAGGCTCACTTGGGCGTTGAAGGGCCCGATACTAAAGTGAGGAGCCTCCTACATGATGCTGGTCCAGAAGCTTGCTAGGGCATCAAGAAGTACCTAGTGGCTGAAATGAGGCTCTGGACTCCACTCGAACGAACCGGAACCTAGGAGGCTCACTTGGGCGTTGAAGGGCCCCATACTAAAGTGAGGAGCCTCCTACATGATGCTGGTCCAAAAGCTTGCTAGGGTATCAAGAAGTACCCAGCGGCTGAAATGAGGCTCTGGACTCCACTCGAACGAACCGGAACCTAGGAGGCTCACTTGGGTGTTGAAGGGCCCGATACTAAAGTGAAGAGCCTCCTACAATGCTTTGTTTCCAAAATCCCGCGTAGAATTTCTAGGCTGACCTTTGGGTAGTAAAATGGCCATAACTCCTTAAAGAAAACTCGAAATCACAAACCGTAAAATTCTACGGAAAGCTAACTTCCGTACCTTTCGAACCATATAGGGCGCGAAGGCCAGTTCCTTCTGAGATGATACAGTTTAATTCTTGAAGTTGACCCATCAGCAGATGCTGCCCGCGTAGAAATTCTGGCTGACCTTCGGGTAGTAAAATGGTCATAACTCCTTCAAGAAAACTCGAAATCACAAACCATAAAATTCTGTGAAAATATAACTTCCGTATCTTTCCAACCATATAAGGCACGAAATCCCGTTCCTTCGGAGATGATACAGTTTAATTTTTGAAGTTGTTCCATCAGCAAATGCTGCCCGCATAGAAATTCTGACTGACCTTTGAGTAGTAAAATGGTCATAACTCCTTCAAGAAAACTCGAAATCACAAACCATAAAATTCTGTGAAAAGCTAACTTCCGTATCTTTCCAACCATATAAGGCACGAAATCCCGTTCCTTCAGAGATGATACAGTTTAATTTTTGAAGTTGACCCATCAGCAGATGCTGTTTTCTCAGGCTTGATCGAAAATCTTCCAAATTGCTTCCTTTTCTTCTAGGACTTGAATAGCTGAGAACTAGGAGCTTTGGAAGAGTGAATCCGGTGTCATGAGGGGATCCATATGTAGAAGTGCTAGTCTGGTAGATCTGTTGGATAGGAGCTCTATCGGTACCGGAGCAAATCTTCTGTAAAGAAAACAGGAGAGGTACAACTCTACTGCATAGGAGCTCTAGATGTACCGGAGCAGGTCTGTTTCATAAGGGCAGCATAGTAGGCCGGCTCCACTAGGAGTTCCACACGTTATATTCGCTCCACATCAAACAAAAGTTGTCAGATGACAAAGTGAGCACCACTCGTGGTGCACATGTAGTACATACAAATATGGAGAAAGAGTAAACCGCATGAATAATATGCCACGAATAACTAAGCTTGCTCGGCAATTAATTAGATCTCATAGAGCTACATCGAGATGCACTCCGCATGTTCAATGTATTCAAGTAGCAACATATATAAGGCGAAATATCAACCGATTATAATAGGCGATGATTTAGTTCACATGATTCATGCAAATTTTTATAAAATCATATTGGTAATAAAGGAACTAGCAGGGTGAAACAAGGTATCATGGCATCATGGTATAAACATGTAGTGAATATAGCAGCGGAATGCATTAAATCACATGTAAAGTGATAATATGTAAGAGATAGAGAAACATACGCTCATGTAGAGACAAGGAAGCCACATTGGTCTAGTGAACTTCCCACAGACGGCGCCAAAATGTTAACCGTAAATTCGCTCTGGATGAGGAATTTCAATTAACACCCTCAGACTGCTACCCGGTAGGCTGCAGCGGGGTAGGTACCTCTAGGTACCATGGTTTGTACGAGTAAAAACTTCTGGAGTGAGGTGCAGTAGGTAGGAGAAAAAATCATCCCGACTGTCGGGGCTTCAAGCACATGGAGAAGATGGCGCTTGGGGGTTCCCATGTCGGAGTAAGGGCTGTGATCCCTCTTTATGGACCCCGATACCCCGCGTTCGGTACTCGGCACCTCGTATCCCGTCCCTCATACCCCGTATCCCGAATCCCGCATCCCATACTCTTTTCTAGATCTCCATTGTGATTCCCCGACCCGGATAGCAAGCAAGCAAGTAGGATATGGGATAGGAGCTCTTCAATGATAAACTTACATACATGTGTAATAAAATAGATACGAGGGAGAGAATGACAAGTCTTTTTGACAGAAGATGGATTGGCCTAGGGGGAAAAAGCATCACGCATGATCATATGCTGAAAAACCCCTAGGTAGTATCCGGTGGAGAGAGATCATTTATATATTTATCAATAAGGCGTGCTCCGTGGAGCTTACACAAGTATGAGAATCACTCAACATAAGTGCTCCGGAGAGCTTACAATAATAGGTGGGCATATGCCCTTTTCTTTAATCAATAGAAAACTAAAGGAGAAGGAAGCCTTGTTTGTTAGGGAAGACACTGCCTGTCTTTTTTGGAAAAAGGAGAGAACTCTTTCGAATCTCATGTCATGTATATATAGGTCTTATTTCTTGTTGTTCACTCCCCTAAATTTAATCCAATGACCTAGCAATTTACGGGGCGTTCCACGTTGATAGGCGAGAAGATCGTGGGATTGATTCTCCGGAATCAAGTGATTCCTTTTTGAACTTAAAGAGTTGACTCCTCTTTAATATAGGACTCTTGAATGGCGGGAACAAGACAATTTCCTTGTTTACATAAACTCTTGGTGTGGTCTAGCTCTTCCTTGGTATTTACGACCTCCTCTATTGATGTCTTGTATGCTAGGTGGTCGGGAAGAGTTTGGAGGACTAGTCACAAGGTACGGGGTACTATGGGGTACCACGGGGTCCAGCAGGGTCCCGCGGGGTCCTCGGGGTACTGCGGGATCAGCGGGGTATCTGCGGGGTCCTACGGGGTCCAGCGGGGTCCTGCGGGGTCCAGCGGGGTCCTGCGGGGTCCAGCGGGATCCGCGGGGTACTGCGGGGTCCTGCGGGGTACTGCGGGATCTGCGGGGTCCTGCGGGGTTCAGCGGGATCTGCGGGGTCCAGCGGGGTCCTGCGGGGTACTGCGGGATCTGCGGGGTCCAGCGGGGTCCTGCGGGATCCGCGGGGTACTGCGGGATCTGCTGGTCCAGCGGGGTCCCGCGTGGTCCTGCGGGTGCGACATCCTTCTACTGGGCTATTTAGACCACGATAAATAGATAGGTGTGTTGATCTTGGTTCCTTTCAGAGGTAGCTAGATGCTTCTCGCGGCATCCCTCTACTTGGCAAGGATGGAAAATTCTTCCTTGGAACCCTGCCAAAAAAGGCGGTTAACAGCAGCCCTGAACCGTTCATATCTCGCTCCACAGATAAATGTCTCCCATTTTTCAAAGTCATCAAGCAGGGGAAGAAGATGAAGTGGGATGAGCAAAGCGAGCAGTCTTTTCAAGTTTTAAAGAAATACTTGTCAAGTCCACCACTACTGGTAAAGCCGACCCCGGAGGAAGAGCTCCTACTCTACCTAGCAGTTTCTGAAGTTGCTACTAGTAGAGCTTTGGTGAAAGAATGCAATGACGGGGTGCAGAGACCAATCCAGGAAGCTCGCCTACGCCTTGGTGACCACATCCAGGAAGCTCCAGCCTTATTTTCAAGCTCACACCATCGCGGTTGTCATAGATCAACCATTGAGACAATTCCTCCAGAGGCCAGATGTGTCGGGCAGGTTGGTTCTATGGGACCTAGAGCTCACATAATTCGACATCAAATGCAAAGCAAGAACCACAATCAAAGCCGCCCAAGCCCTAGCGGACTTCATAGTGGAGTTTAGCCGGATTCCGAACTCGGGTAAATCAATAGACCCAGATCCGGATCAAATCAATCCAGAATGGCCTGAAGACAGTAAGATTTGGGTTCTTTATACGGATGGAGCTTTGAACCAGTCAGGATACGAAGCCAGGATCGTTTTGATCGACCCTGCTGGAGCTGAGTGCAGTCATTGCTTCAGGTTTGAGTTCAGAGCTACTAACAACGAAGTATGAAGCTCTATTAGCAGGAATGAAAGTAGTAGGAGCCCTGAAAGCTGAGTACCTTCTGATCAAGAGTGACTCCCAACTAGTGGTCGATCAGGTGATAGGTTTGTACTAAGCAGAAGGTGACAATATGGTGGCCTATCTAGCTAAAGTTCAGGAAGCTATGAAGAAGTTTAGGGGTGTAAGGATAGAACAGGTACCCAGAGAGAAGAACTATTGCGCAGATGTCCTTGCTATAATTGCTACAGGAGAAGGACATGCTTTGCCAAAAGGAGTACCCCTCCAATTGGTTCCTTTCTCCAGCATAGCTAAGGATGCAGAAGTCCTTCCCGTAAGTCGCCCCCTATGTTGGATGGACCCAATAGCAGATTATCTCCAAAGTGACATTCTCCCTACCGATCCAGATGCCCGACGGCTTAAGAGGATAGCTTCTCGGTACTGCATGGTAGAAGGGTACCTATATCGTAAGGGGAAGTCTCTCCCTCTACTCAGATGTCTCCATCCCGATGATGCGCATTGGGCACTCAACGAGGTACACTCAGGGGATTATGGTAATCATGTTTCAGGTGAAACTCTGGCTTACCAGGTAATCTGGATGGGTTACTACTGGCCGACTATACATCAGGATGCAAGGCAATTTGCGCGATCCTGCGAAGCTTGTCAGAAAATAGCATACCTCTATCATCTCCCACCAGAGAGGCTCTCCTCAATCAGCACCCCCTACCCTTTTGCTATCTGGGGATTGGACCTGATCGGGCTGCTTCCCACTGCACCCGCCCAAAGCCAAATACGCAGTGGTGGCAATAAATTATTTTACACGGTGGGTATAAGCCAAGGCCCTCACCCGGATAACTGAAGAAAAAACCACCAACTTTTTCAAGGAGAACATTGTTTGCCGATTTGGCACCCCGATGGCCATCATAACGGACTTGGGAAAGCAGTTTGACAATGCCAACTTCAGAAAATTCTGTGAAGACCGAAGCATCAATCTACGTTTTGCATCAGTGGCTCATCCTCAAACCAATGGGCTAGTTGAAGCTACCAACAAGACCATTAAGAAGCTCCTGAAGAAGAAACTTCAAAAGAAGAAAGGATTATGGGTTGCAGAGTTACCCAATGTACTGTGGGCCTACAGAACAACCAGGCGGACTGCAACTGGAGAGACTCCCTACTCCTTAGTGTTCGGAACAGAAGCGGTCTTACCCATTGAGCATAAACTTATATCTTTCCGGGTCCAAAACTATGAGCCGGAAGACAATGAGGCTAAATTGAGAGCTAGTTTGGACTTACTGGAGGAAAGACAAAGCAGGGTCGCAGAGAAGGTGGCTATATATCAGAGCAAGATAGCTTGACATTTCAACAAAAAAGGTGAGGATCCAGAATTTCAAAGAAAGAGACTTGGTTCTCAGGAAAGTAACTCAGAACACACGAAGAAGGTCTAACGGGGTGTTAGCTCCAAACTAGGAAGGTCCATACTTGATTAAGGCATTGCTCCGGGGTGGAGTTTATAAGCTGGAAGACATGGAGGGATACCCAGTGGATCACACTTGGAACGCCGATCCCCTCAAGAAATTCTACCCTTAGAAATTTAGGTCATATTAGCGGGAATGCTCACCCCAATTTCATATTGTACTGACTAAAGAAATTCAATAAAAGCAGTTTCCTCTCCCATATGGTTCTCTTGTGTTCAAAGTCTCCTACTTGATTCTCCAGTATCTTCTCCTTAATACTTGTACTTCGCCATTACTGACTTGCCAGCTCAAGACCAGGAAATAGCCTCAGGGCGCTCCTGCTGCCTTGGTCAGGGAATACCCTCCTCCAAGAAGCCTGGTGCTAAAGTGGCCTTAGTTGCCTACCAGGACAAACTTACAGTAAGATCGGGATGCCTCAGGGTACCTGGATCCTTACTTCGCCATTTCAAGACCAGGAAATAGCCTCAGGGCGCTCCTGCTGCCTTGGTCGGGGAATACCCTCCTCCAAGAAACCCGATGCTAAAGTGGCTTTAGTTGCCTACCAGGACAGACCTACAGTAAGATCGGGAAGCCTCTTCAGGATACCTGGTCTCTTAATTCTTCACTTTCTACCTCGATAGAAGATCAACATTCAACGGGAATTCAGAAATTCATCAAGTCAAATTTTTATAAGTACCAGGTTACCCCAACAGAAGGCCGACAGTCAAAGGTGCTTGATAAGTTCATCAAGTTAGGTTATAATCTTACATTAAGGGAATATTTCGGCAGGATACTAGGTTCTTTACTCCATTTTATCTCCTAGAAGGCCGACAATTAAGAAGGATTGAGGAGTTCATCAAATCAGACTATAAGAAGCATCGGACTACCTCGACAGAATACTCAATACTTCAAGTTATTATACGTTTGTGAGAGTTTAATTATGAAGGACGTGACAAGTACCAAAATCCCACTAGTCTTGTGATTTCAAAATATGAAGGATAAGGCAGCCAAGCCCCCTAAAACTTGTCATAGTTCAAATTACCCGTCGGGGTCCAATTATTCATCAGGAGTCCAGTTATTAACAGGTTTATATGCTGTGGAAAGTGTTTAAGTACAAAAGCAGGAAAGACACAAGTATGAATCAAATAACAGAAAATTGTTATATTAATAAGCGGGGTGCCCGGTCCCCATCTAGGGCTACAAAAAATAATAAAGGAAGATTTACAGAAAAAGCAAAGGCCAGGTCTTTCTTTCTACTCCTCCTCCAGCAGCTCCCTTTGATCAGCTGCTTCTACCCCTGTACTAATAGCCTCAACAATTTTCGGGGTCCCTTCAACAGCTGGGTCATCCTCCATAACAGCAGACCTATCCTCGACTATAGGGACCCCAGATCTATCTGGCTCCTCATCCTTTTTAAGGGCGACAGGATCTTGAGCAGCTCCCTCAATGCCATCAAGTTGGATCCTTGCAGTCGCTCCAGCTCCTTGACCCGGATGAGCTGCGTCATGTGGAGGGGCCTCTGTTTCCTGATCCGCAACTCCCTCGATACCATCAAGTTGGATCCCTGTGACCGCGCTAGCTCCTTGACCCAGATGAGCTGCGTCCTGTGGGGGGGCCTCTGTTTCCTGATCCCCTCTTGCTAGCTGGGCAGTCTTCGCCATTATTTGCTCCCGGTCCCAGTTCAAGGCTGTTTCGAGGTCGAAGGGAGGATGCAAAGCTGTGGCCACCTCGTAGCAGACTGTGAAGTAGCCATCCTCGAATGAAGGCCCCTGTTGAGCCTTCAGGTCTGCTATGGCATCCCACAGAAGCTAGTTCTCATCAAGCAGCAGCTTCTTCTTAACTTTTAAGTGCTCCCACTTGATCGAACCAAAATTGGTATAATTTTGGTCCCCATTTCCTTCTCCTTTTGCTTGATTCTTGGGCATTATTCTGTGATTTAATGGTGTAAATTAAGTGTTTTCAGGAATTTATAGAGTTCAGGGGCATTGGAGTAATTTTGGTGAAACAAGGGCAAAAGTGTAAAAAGTGGAGGAAGAATTGAGGTTATCATGATTAAAGAAGAGAACAGGGACTGAATCGCAATTGACCAAGGGAGCGTGCCACCTGTCAGAGTGAAACGGTGCGTTTTGATCCAAGTCAGGCCCAAATTGAAGCCCAAACGAGCGCCCATACCAGATCAGTCCCACTGAGCGCACCCCGACCCAATGCTGAAAACACCCATCAGCCCATGCACTAATTATAAACGGTGTCGTTTTGATTAAGAGCCTTAAGTGTTCGCCTGGGCCCAAATCAACACCCAATTTATGCAGCCCATTACCCTTAGTTAAACAGTGCGTTTAGAGGGTGTGGGCCTCTAAACGCACCCCAGGCGTCATCTGATTGCACCCCCCTTAAGGCAAGTGGCCAGCAGCCCAACTGCACCCCTCACACCTACTGAATACACCCCTTTTACTATTCATTTTCTTCTCCAATCAGCTCACGCCATAGCTGCCAGCTCCTAAACGCAGCCGTTTTACATCATCATCTTCCAACTCGTTTCCGGCCACTTTTTAGCCGGAATTTATGCCAAAATTTCAGCAAGGTGACCGGCTACCCATTCGGTCCAATTCAGGCCCTCCAAACAGCCGGAATCCGGTAGTCCCTCTCTTGCCCAAATTGCCCTTTGTCGCCCCCAAGCCCAAATCGCGACGAAACCGCGTAAATCGAGGTCGCGGTTTGTATTTCAAGGTCGCCATGGCGACAGGGAGTCATTTTGGCTCCAGATTCGTCGCCATTTAAGGTCGCCCTTTGGGTCGCCATTTGCCAAACCGCGAACCTCTTTGCTGTGCATTTCTGATTGGTGGGGCAAATTACACAATGACCCCCTCTATTGGACTAAATGGTAATTTGCCACCCGAGACCTAATTTGAAAATCCTATAAATTCATCACATTTTTCCTCTTTTAGACAACTCTTGACCACCAAGAAACCTCCTTTCTCCACCATTCCTTTTCTCTCCATTTTCTCTCCTACCTAAACTTAGCATCTAGATTACCTCCCCTAATCATTCCTTTTCTTCCCATCTTCTCCACAAATCTCCTTAGTCACTTCCCATTTGACTTCACCCATCTAGACACATCCTCATCATCCACTCTTTACGCAAGGAGCATCAAAGGCAAGGAAAGGATCAAGCTTACAAAAGGAGACCCATTGGTGATTTCCTATTCTTTTACTTGCCTTCCCTTTGTTTGTAATATGTGTAATTATATCCCCTTTCTAGAGTTTTGATGTGAGAACATTTGGATTGGGATTTGCTTAAGCTTTAATATATTTTTAATCTCTATTTGTGTTCTATTCATTTTATAATTAGATTCAATGGATTATGTAATTGACATGTATACCCACTAGTTGATTATAATCTTGCTTAGGATAACTTGTTATATAATCTTGATTGGATTGGCAACCTTGATGGATTGAGAACATAGTGACTAGGATAGATTGTCGGAGGGTATATCAACCACGATAATCTAAGCCGTTAATTGTAACAAATCAATCCCGCCGTGACCCCCTCTCCTTAATCGGTTAGGCATTGCGGTGGGAAGTTGTTTAAGGTTCATAATAATGGCCTAAACACATTTTAGAAATCAATTGGTTAACATTTATGAGATCCATTCACTAAAGTAGCTTGATAAGCATTTCTCGTAATTCATTTGTGATCTCATTAATTCCCTAGCTATTCTCTTAATTGTTAATTCCATTTATCTTATCTAGATTTGTTAAGTATTCTTTTATTAGTTTATTAGGTTTATTTTTCATGTATGTTTGATGGCTTGACAACCCATTCACTCATCCATATTTTTATGATTTATTTTATTGCATATAGATTAGTTAATTTATTCAACTAATCACTCTAATTCCCTGTGGAACGAATCCCACTTGCCACTTTACTAATTTTCTATCTAAGTGGTGAAAAATCGGTTTTCTTAACGATTACATTTTAAATATCATTTTGTTGAGTACACAAACGACGCTCATCAAAATTGGCGCCGCTGCCGGGGAATTAAAGCGGTTGTTGAGTCAATTAACTTTTCTTTGTTTAGGTTTTATTAATTTTTAGTCTTTTAGTTGTTTTTAGTCTTTTAGTTTCTTTTTACTTCTTTGGTAGTTTTTGTTTCTTTTGTTTCAGGATTCTATGGATTTCTTCATTCAAAATCAAGGGCCTAGCTACAAGACTCATGGGAATAGCTGATGACTCGCTTTTTGTGTCGTTACCAAATTGCGAATTACCAAAAGAATGTTATAAAATGAATCTATACACAATATATTTTAAGATTTGAAAATGAGTATTGTGGTAAGCTTAGAGTTCGTTCCACAGGGAATTAGAGTAATATGTTGAATTCATTAGCTAATCTATAAACAATAAAATAAATCATAAATGATGAATGAGTGTATGGTTTGTCAAACCATCAAACATACATGTAAAATAAACCTAATAAAACTAATAAAATGGAATGCTCAACAAATCTAGATAAGAAATATGGAATAAACAATTAATAGGAATTCTAGGGAAATGATAGAGTAGCTAATGGACAATGAGCAATTCATACATGGCTTCTTTAATGCACAATCTACACAATCTAGGACCGATCTCATTCAAATGTGTTGTTTAGACCGTCACTACGAACCCTAAACAACACATTTGAATGAGATCGGTCCTAGATGGTTTCATGTTGATGTGGTTCATGAATGAAAAGCTTAATTGTGTTTGGCTTCAAATGGGCTATGGAGCACACACATTAGAGGGATAGGAAGTATTTAGGACAATTTGGTGGTTTTTTCACATGCATTGCCTAAAATCATTTCTAAAGGTTTGTCCACAAAGTCAATCAAGGCATCCACAAGCAGTCCACATGTTATGCATATTTAAAATGTCTCATTCGCACTTAAATGTTGTTTGCCATAGAACATATGGACTGCTTGTGGATGCCTTGATTGACTTTGTGGACAAACCTTTAGAAATGATTTTAGGCAATGCATGTGAAAAAACCACCAAATTGTCCTAAATACTTCCTATCCCTCTAATGTGTGTGCTCCATAGCCCATTTGAAGCCAAACACAATTAAGCTTTTCATTCATGAACCACATCAACATGAAACCATATAGCCTAAACACTAGACTTACCTTGTACCAAATGGTTTGCTAAGGCTTAGGGGTTGAATGTAAGCTTTGAGGAGTATCAAAATGTAAGGCGTGTACTTAGGCAAATTTGTATGTGCAAACACATAAAAAAAGATGAAATGCAATGCTTGAAAAAGAAAAGAAAAGACAAGCAAAGAAAAGAAAAGAAAAGAAAAGCATAGCAAAAGAAAAGAAAAAGAAAAAATAATGATGAATGAGGCACAAAATGCCTAGATCAATTTTGTGGAAGTAAATGAGCTACTCAATGAAAAATAAGAGTAGAAAAATGCACAAAGTAAATTGTAAGCCTAGACGCCTAGTGTGGAATATGCAAGTTGTAATGAGTAAGTTGTGCTTAATTTAGAATGTATGCCTTAGTGTGACCTTTGGGTGTTTGAAATCCATTTTTCCTATTTATTGACTCACCATTCACCTTTGGCCCCATTACAACCAAATGAAAGACCTTTTTGATCTTTAGGGATGTCCACTTTGGAATTTTGGTTGATGCATGTTCTTTCCGTTCATGGTTTTCAATTCCATTCATGAGACAAAATTTCAGAAATTGTGTTTTTAAATAATCATGTGCAATTATATTTGATATTTCGAGCATAAACTCATATTGCATATGGATTGTGAGTGAAGCCTAGGAATCCGTGCGAAAATGAGAGAATCCGGTGAGGATTAGATGTCGAGGCGAATTATATTCTTGTCCTAATGGCACCTTAGTTTTGAAGCTTAAGCATCTTGAATGTGGAATCGCGTTGCGTGCAATGTGTACTTAGAGTGGCATGTCTTTAATCTTTATTTAGCATCTCTTACATGCATTATTTCCTAATGAGCATAACGTTGATTTAATCTTTTCACTTTTGATTTTGCAAGTCGAATATTGACTTTTGAGTCTTTTGCAAAGAGTTGGTGCTTTAATGTGATTATATGATTTTTAGACACATGTCCATTGTGTGCTTATATTTGTTTTGCTCGAGGACAAGCAAAAGATAGGTTTGGGGGTATTTGATCGAACCAAAATTGGTATAATTTTGGTCCCCATTTCCTTCTCCTTTTGCTTGATTATTGGGCATTATTCTGTGATTTAATGGTTTAAATTAAGTGTTTTCAGGAATTTATAGAGTTCAGGGGCATTGGAGTAATTTTGGTGAAACAGGGGCAAAAGTGTAAAAAATGGAGGAAGAATTGAGGTTATCATGATTAAAGAAAAGAACAGGGGCTGAATGGCAATTGACCAAGGGAGCGTGCCACTTGTCAGAGTGAAATGGTGCGTTTTGATCCAAGTCAGGCCCAAATTGAAGCCCAAACGAGCGCCCATACCAGATCAGTCCCACTGAGCGCACCCCGGCCCAATGCTGAAAACACCCATCAGCCCATGCACTAATTATAAACGGTGCCGTTTTGATTAAGAGCCTTAAGTGTGGGCTTGGGCCCAAATCAACACCCAATTTGTGCAGCCCATTACCCTTAGTTAAACGGTGCGTTTAGAGGGTGTGGGCCTCTAAACGCACCCCAGGCGTCACCTGATTGCACCCCCCTTAAGGCAAGTGGCCAGCAGCCAAACTGCACCCCTCACACCTACTGAATACACCCCTTCTACTATTCATTTTCTTCTCCAATCAGCTCACGCCATAGCTGCCAGCTCCTAAACGCAGCCGTTTTACATCATCATCTTCCAACTCGTTTCCGGCCACTTTTTAGCCGGAATTTATGCCAAAATTTCGGCAAGGTGACCGGCTGCCAATTCGGTCCAATTCCGACCCTCCAATCAGCCGAAATCCGGTAGTCCCTCTCTTGCCCAAATTGCCCTTTGTCGTCCCCAAGCCCAAATCGCGACGAAACCGCGTAAATCGAGGTCGCGGTTTGTATTTCAAGGTAGCCATGGCGATAGGGAGTCGTTTTGGCTCCAAATTCGTCGCCATTTAAGGTCGCCCTTTGGGTCGCCATTTGCCAAACCGCGAACCTCTTTGCTGTGCATTTCTGATTGGTGGGGCAAATTACACAATGACCCCCTCTATTGGACTAAATGGTAATTTGCCATGGTCAGGGGGTGTTTTGGTAATTTGCCACCCGAGACCTAATTTGAAAATCCTATAAATTCGTCACATTTTTCCTCTTTTAGACAACTCTTGACCACCAAGAAATCTCCTTTCTCCACCATTCATTTTCTCTCCATTTTCTCTCCTACCTAAACTTAGCATCTAGATTACCTCCCCTAATCATTCCTTTTCTTCCCATCTTCTCCACAAATCTCCTTAGTCACTTCCCATTTGACTTCACCCATCTAGACACATCCTCATCATCCACTCTTTACACAAGGAGCATCAAAGGCAAGGAAAGGATCAAGCTTACAAAAGGAGACCCATTGGTGATTTCCTATTCTTTTACTTGCCTTCCCTTTGTTTGTAATATGTGTAATTAAATCCCCTTTCCAGGGTTTTGATGTGAGAACATTTGGATTGGGATTTGCTTAAGCTTTAATATATTTTTAATCTCTATTTGTGTTCTATTCATTTTAGAATTAGATTCAATGGATTATGTAATTGACATGTATACCCACTAGTTGATTATAATCTTGCTTAGGATAACTTGTTATATAATCTTGATTGGATTGACAACCTTGATGGATTGAGAACATAGTGACTAGGACAGATTGTCGGAGGGTATATCAACCACGATAATCTAAGCCGTTAATTGTAACAAATCGATCCCGCCGTGACCCCCTCTCCTTAATCGGTTAGGCATTGCGGTGGGAAGTTGTTTAAGGTTCATAATAATGGCCTAAACACATTTTAGAAATCAATTGGTTAACATTTATGAGATCCATTCACTAAAGTAGCTTGATAAGCATTTCCCGTAATTCATTTGTGATCTCATTAATTCCCTAGCTATTCTCTTAATTGTTAATTCCATTTATCTTATCTAGATTTGTTAAGTATTCTTTTATTAGTTTATTAGGTTTATTTTTCATGTATGTTTGATGGCTTGACAACCCATTCACTCATCCATATTTTTATGATTTATTTTATTGCAGATAGATTAGTTAATTTATTCAACTAATCACTCTAATTCCCTGTGGAACGAATCCCACTTGCCACTTTACTAATTTTCTATCTAAGTGGTGAAAAATCGGTTTTCTTAACGATTACATTTTAAATATCATTTTGTTGAGTACACAAACGACGCTCATCACCTCTGCTCTCTACGGCGCAAAGACTTGACGGTCTCCGTGTCTAAGCAACGCTCAATGCGCCTAATGACCACCAAGCCCTTATGCCTCGCTTCTTCAGATTCCTTGGCCTCTTGAAGTAAAGGGGCCACACTCTGCTGTGTCTGAACCAGCTCCTGCTGAGTGTCTTCCAGTTTCACTTGGAGGCCGATGTAGGCCTCTCTCAAAGTCAGCAGCTGTCTCTCCATGGCCAGGGAAAACTTGAAGCCCTGTAAGAAGAAAGAAAGTTAGTTTTTTTTTTTTTTTACCAAAAGAAAGAAAGGAATAGAGAGAAAGAAGTAGAAGTTTACCTCAACCAGAACCGATGCCCCCTTGGTGACCAAGATGTCAGTAGAAAGCTTGGCCATGTCCATCAAACTTCCACCAGGGCATGGGGCTGCAAATCGGGATACCACTTCGTCAAAGGTGGTACCCCCTAACCCCGATCCAAAGGGAACATCAGCAGGAGAGGTAGGAAGGAAGGCAGCTTCTCCCATGTCTGAACTTCTAGCACGTTCTTTGGAGGGTGCTACAGAAGGAGGAGTAGCAGGTAGCTTCTTGGTAGTATGAGGAACAGCCTCTCGACCTTTTTTCTGAGCTTGCTTCCTAGATTCCTAGGCTTTAGCTGCCCGAGCAAGCATCTCCTTGATTTTTGAACGTGAAGAGGGAGCAATGGAAGGACGAACATGAGTCTTGGCCCTAGACCCCGCTGAAGCATTTCTTGATGGAGCTGGAGGAGGAACGGGGTCGGTTCCAGTCTGTGTGGACCCCAACATATCTCTAGCCATGATAGAAGGAGGAGGAGAAGGAGAAGGAGTAGGAGAGGCGTCAGTTGGCAGAGCCAGACCCCCTGTCCCAGAAGAGGATGGAGACCCCGCTACCATCGGGGTAGCTAATACTGCAATAAGAGAAGATACTCAGTGAGAAGGAGAAGAAGGAGAATATGTACGTAAAAAAAAAAAAAAGAGGAAAAAAAGAACAGGTGAGTTAGATGTAGTCAACTTACTAGGCAGGGCAACAGAAATCCTCAAGTACCGCTCTAGGCGGGCTCCCTCAAAAGGATCTAGAGTGGGATACTGCATGTTGGTGTACCCTCTCTTCATGATCCTTGTAAGAATGTCCTGGGACTCAGGAGCCAGCATCACATTTGCCCACTTGTCCCTCACTGTGAACTGAGTAGGGACGGGGTATTCATATCCCCCGATGAAAGCAGTACGCCCCCACTCGCCCTCCACCACGAACCATTATTCCTTCCAGGGCGCTGAGTACTTTACATTCGCTCCAGGGATAGTGAACCTCAAATCATTTGATGCCCTCAGGTAAAACTGACCCCGGGGCACCATGCTAGTAATGTTGAAGAGGTAACGGATTTCATCCAATCCCGGCTCCCTCTCATTGTGATCCCTCTTACACTGCTCCTTCTAGAGCACCAGGAACCCCGTCAAATGCTTCCAGAACCCCATAGAGATCTGGAGAGGGGCCAATTCAAACGCCACGAGAGCCCGACAGAGAGAAGGATGCAACGGTAGCTGGACTCCACATCCAAACGCCGCCTTATGGATCAGCAGACGATCTTGAGGCGGAGTGTATACATCGTAACCTGGGATCTTGTCGTCTGGGATCTTGTACTCCTCCCTCATCTTGGCTAGGGTATCCAAGGTGCATACAGAGTCATGGACTATCCTCCCATCATGAAAAAGGCCAAAAGAGCCGGATTGGACTCCGACTAGAGTGATGCCCCCATCACCACCTCCTTTGCCGCTACCGGCCTGGGTATCATTCCCTTCCTCGTTTATTAGAACCGGGTCTTCTAGCTGATTGTTGAAACCCGACCCAATTCGGGGGTTTCAGGTAGAGCAACGACGCTAGGCCCGCGAGGTATCATCGGTAACCCCGTCCTTCTCTCGACCCCGCTTTCCCCTCTCCAAGGTCAAGGAGTCCTCCACCACGTCAACCTTCTCCGTATTGAAGAAAGCATTGATGCTATCAAACTAGTGCAGAGAGACGGGGTCGGGATGAGTAGAGACTGCCACCGTAGAAGGGTTTTGCTCAATGGCAATTTCTTGAGAATGAGGGATTTGTGAAGGAGAAGCCATTGAAGAATGTTGAAGAAAATTGAAAGATTGCTAAGAGAAGGAAAAAGAAAGCAAGGGTTTGTTCTCAGTTGTAATTTTGAAAATTCGAAAGTGATAGAGAAAACACCAGTGAAGCCGGTCTATTTATAGAGGAAGGGTGACAGTTACACACTACGAAACCGGAATCAGTGACCAGAAGAATGGGTAGAGGCGTTTTCCGCATTAATCGTACCAAAACGGCTCTTCTCGAAAACGAGGAACCCAATCGTTGATCGACATGCAACCAGTAGTAACCTATCAAGTAAAGATTTCCTCCTCCTCATAGGTGGAGAACTAGTCAGACAAGGAAATAAGCAAATAAGGCAGAAAATCCTTCAAGTACAGACAGGATCCTGACTCTGACCCCGACAAGGTATCAGTGTCCAAGTCAGGGGGGACTTCTGTTAATCGCCAAAATTGGCGAAGGACTAAGGAAGAATTTTCCACCTCAACACAAGGAGAATGTAGGAGTACAGACACCATCCGGCTGCCCCGACAAAGGTGGACTCCGACTGGTCCGAGTACACACCCTCTCCAGTGGGTTCCAATCTGGCTTCTCCCCAGCTTCTCAAGGACCCCACCAATATCTTAGTTCAAAAATATGGCCGCGAGCCGGACTACTCACTAGAACTCACAGTGGGATCCAACCCTGCCATGATCGGGCTTCCTATAAACCTCGTAACACCCTGACACGGAGTTCCACTGAGCGTCTTGCTATAGAATCAACCCCGCAGCACCCCGACACGGAGTTCTACTGAGCGTCCTGCTACAATATGAACCCCGTAGCACCCCGACACGGAGGTCCACTAAGAATCCCGCTATAATACCAGCTAGACATCCTCCTACTTCAACAGCATGATGCTTGCTAGTTCACACCCTCTAAAATAACTACCCCGCCAAGAAAAAAGATACCAAACAGCAAGACTCTTATGCCAGGATTAAAAGCTCCACATTGTAACGCCGACGTTCAAATAAAACAGAGGAGATATACTCATTCTTGCCAAAGAGTCCTATTTCGAGCAGGTCAGCACATCTAGAGTCCTCCTAGGAAGGAAAGATTTATCTACGAGATTGACTCCTCCTAGGAAGGAAAGACTAGATTCTACACGTAAAACTCCGAGATTATCTCCTAAAAAGAAGATGATCCTGCGTTAGCCAAACCCAACATGACATATATATATGTTAACCGCCAAAATTGGCGGAGGACCAAAGAAGAATTTTCCACCTAGGCATAAGAAGACTATAACAGTACCCAACCCGGATACCATGACAGAGTGAACCCCGGTTAACCCCAACACACACCTCCACCAGCGGGATCCACCCCGCCAAGCATCATAGCTCAACAAAGAAGCCGAGAGCCAAAAATACTCACTAGAACTCACGGCGAGATCAAACCCGGCTATAACCGGGCTTCCTATGGACCCCACTACACCCCGATACGGCTTCCTATGGACCCCGCTACACCCCGATACAACTTCCTATGGACCCTGCAGCACCCCGACACGGAGTTCTACTGATCACCTTACTACAAAGCTGGTTAGATGTCCCTCTACTGCCATCAGTAGGATGCTAACTAGATGTAGGCAGCCCGCTAGAACAGAAGAGCACCAGGAAGCAGCATCCTAAACGTCAAGAACTAAAAGCTCCACAACGAGCCAGTAAAACGTCACCGTACAAAGGAGGAATATTCCTTCCCGCCAAAGAGTCCTAATTTGAACAGAACATTACAGTAGGAGTCCTACTAGGAAGGTAAGTGATTGACTCCTCCTAGGAAGGAAAGACTGAATTCAGTGCATTAAAGCTCCGATTTTATTTCCTAAAAAAGAGGATCCTGCAAGCGGCCAAACCCTAGTCCGAGATTGTAGGAGTGCATGGCAAGCAAACAGGACCTATATGTATAACAACTTATTCATCTAAGATCAAAAAAAAAAAACCCTAGACTCTACTTATCGACAGGCACAGACTTATCTCCACCATCATCCCATTTATCGACTGAAATATCCGTATTGCTACCATGATCCTTATTTTCAATCGAAACCTTCATGTAATCTAGTGTTTTAGTAGATTTATGGTCGGTGTATTCATGTAACGGAAAAGAGAGATCAATAAGACGAATTCCAATTCAATTTCACGTATTCTTTATCATGCATGCATTGACAGGGACCTAGTCGGTATCGAACCACTTGATACCCCTCCGGCCAGGATCAATCACGATCTTGACCCCCTTAAAAGTGGTTATTTGGATTATCGTCCTTTTAACAATTTTCGGATAACACTTTTGGCACCGTCTGTGGGAACCTTTTTCCCAACCATTGTTTAGCAACAGCCTACTTCCACCCAGAGATATTCGGAATGAGACTCCGATCCTCCCAGGGTCGTCCCGAGCCGTCAGGGCTCCAATCCCTTGCCTCCACTGAAAGAATTCAGGGACGGGGTAAGGGTATCAGGAGCGAGAATCCTCCACCAGTGCCCCCACCGGCTGCAGACCCTATCCCTCAAAACCCCGCTGGGCAAGAGGTCAACCGAGATGTCTTAGAACAGCACGCCGCAGCCTACGTAGAAGCGATCCGGCTCCGGATGATAGCCCAGGGAATCCCATTTGAAGCGGCCGGGATCCAGGACGATGTCAGACCAAGCACTCGGGCTCCAGTCTTCGACCGATTGGGCCCCCCTCTCCCAGTCCGATAGGCGGATCTCAGACCACGACTGGTAAAATCCGCGATTGAGGTTCCTCCCAGGAAGATTCAATCCCCACCAAGACCGCGGTCCAAGGAGAGGGAATCCCGTCCCAACTCTGAAGAAAGTGCCAAATCTCGGAGGATTTCCAAGGAAAGGCATCAAAGGGTTAAGCAGAAGGAGGTAGTCATCGATTCGGAATCTTCGGATAATGAAGTTTCAGTAGCTCGATCCGGAACCAAGAAGTCTCAGCGCCTGGAGGACCAGATGACGAGGATGGCGAAGGAGTTGGAGCAGTTAAAGAAGGGAAAGCATCAGGGGATCCAAAAGAATCCTTTGGGCGAGATGAATGCACCATTCTCCAAGAGAGTTAGGGAGGCGGGGCTACCCCCCAAATTCAAGATGCCTTCAGAAAAGTATTCTGGAACAGAAGACCCCGTCAGCCACCTGGAAAGCTTCGTACACCAGATGGAGGTCCAGAGTGCAACCAGGATAGCCATGTGCAGGATGTTCCCTTCAACTTTAACAGACTGTGCCAAGACATGGTTCAGAAAATTGCCACCAGGTAGTGTTGATTCTTTCTCCAAACTTACCAAAGCTTTCTGTGCACAGTTTCAGGGAATCAAACCCCGTCCCAAGGATCCTATCCTACTGCAGTACGTAGTTCAAGAACGAGGTGAAACTCTGAGATCTTATGTGGAGAAATTCCACAAAGAGGTCGTCCAGATGGGTGTGTTCAACGAGAAGGAAACATTAGCAAATTTCCGGAGGAATTTGTGGGCTGGCAGACTGTTCCGATCTTTCGCCAAGCATCCTCCTGAGACGTACCAGGAAGCCTACAATCGGGCTCTGGAACAGGTGGACATTGAGGAACAACTCCGGATTAAGATTGAACATGATGAAGCCCGGTTAGCACCACGCCCTAAAAAGGAAGCTCCAAAACCTGCCCCAGCTAGGAAGTTTCAGAACCAACCTCCAAACCGGTCGACATACAGGCCGCCTCCTATTCCTTCGTACCAAGAGAGGTACCCGGTCAGGAGGTCGCCCCCCAGAGAGCTCCCCTTGAAGGATGTATCCAGAATAACGAGAGAGGAAGAAGGATATAACCACTATACCCCTTTCAATGCATCACGGGAAACTATCTATCTCGCCATTCGAGACAAGGGTCTACTCAGAAAGCCGGTTCCCATAAAAATCCCGGTAGACAGGAGGAATCAGTACAAGTATTGCGACTTCCATGAAGACGTGGGGCACAACACCTCAGAATGCTACAGTCTCCGCAATCAGATAGAAGCACTGGTAAGGGGAGGACTCCTAACCGAATTTTTACAACAGGTACGAGATAGCATCAAAGAAGGAAAGCAGGTTCAAAGCGGGATGCAAGAAGCAGCGGAAAGGAGGAGAGAAGGAGAAAAGGATCTAATGCAGCAGATCCAGGTGATTCACACCATCAGTGGGGGCCCCACCTTGGCTGGAACCTCCAACAATTCAAGGAAGAACCACGCAAGGAAGATTCCCAGGCTTAACACTGACCATGAGATACTGAAGGTCAATGGCGGACCCCGAGATCTATCCCGCTCGACCAAGATCATCTTCACGGAGGAGGATGTCTTCAATACGGTACAGCCACATGATGACCCCATGGTCATAACAGTGCAGATCGCTAACTGCCTAGTACACCGCGTCCTGATTGATACGGGAAGCAGCGTGGATATTCTGTTCAAGGGGGCTCATGAGCAGCTTAACCTGAAGAATTCTTGCTACAACAGTTGCACCTCTCTACTATACGGATTCACAGGGGACTTCGTAATGCCGATGGGAACAAAGATACTGCCAGTGATAGTCGGAGAAGCTCCTCTTCAGCAAAACATAATGACGGAGTTCGTCGTGGTGGACACCCCATCTGCGTACAATGCAATTTTAGGAAGGCCTTTCTTATCAGGGATTAGAGGAGTACTGTCCATCTACCACAACGTGATGAAGTTTCCAGTAGGATCGGGAGTAGGAGAAGTAAGAGGAGACCAGCAGGCAGCCCGAAACTGCTATGCGGTATCAACTAACCCCGCTGCATTGGCTAAGCAATGCGCATCAGTGGCCAGCTACCCAAGTCAGAGAACGACAGAGAAGGATGATTATGTTTTAGAAGAAGGAGAGGTACCAGACATAATCGTGGAAGAGTCAGAAGAAGAAGAGCGAGGTTGGGCCAGTGGGAACCCCGTGGAGCAGCTAGAGGAAGTCCAGATCCGGAGGGAGGACCCAACAAAGACAGTAAAAGTGGGAGAAGGTCTGGACCCGGAGGTGAAGAGTAACTTGATAGAGCTTCTTAAAGAGTATAACGATATCTTTGCTTGGAGTCATGATGAGATGCCTGGCATTCCCCTTAGCCTGGCTTCCCATAGGTTGGCAGTGGATGCAACTTTTAAGCCGGTGAAACAGAAAAGAAGACACTTCAACACAGAACGGAATGCCGCAGTCCAAGAAGAAGTTGACAAGCTCCTGAAGGCCGGATTCATCAGGGAATCCCGGTACCCTGAGTGGATCGCTAACGTGGTCATGGTAACCAAATCCAACGGAAAGTGGCAGATGTGTGTGGACTACACCGATCTCAATCGGGCTTGCCCCAAAGATAGCTTCCCTCTACCAAAAATAGATCAGCTCATTGACTCCACTGCAGGAAATAAGCTCCTAAGTTTCATGGACGCTTTCTCGGGGTACAATCAAATCATGATGCACCCTTCAGATCAAGACAAGACTAGCTTCATCACTGGACAAGGCCTCTACTGTTACAAGGTAATGCCATTCGGACTCAAAAATGCAGGTGCCACCTACCAGCGCATGGTGAATAAACTATTCAAGGAACTGATAGGGAGATCCATGGAGGTATACATAGATGACATGATCACTAAGTCTCCAGAAGCAAGACAACATGCAGGGGACTTGCGCCAGACCTTCCAGATAATAAGGCAGAACCAGATGAGGCTGAACCCCGCTAAGTGCGCATTCGGGGTGGCAGCAGGCAAATTCTTGGGATTCATGGTGCATGAAAGGGGAATCGAGGCAAATCCTGAGAAGATCAAAGCCATTTTAGATCTCGAGTCTCCTACAAACCTCAAGCAGGCGCAAGGGTTAGCCGGGCGGATAGCGGCTTTAAACCGGTTCATATCCCGCTCCACAGACAAGTGTCTCCCCTTTTTTAAAGTCATCAAGCAGGGGAAAAAGATGAAGTGGGACGAGCAGAGCGAGCAGGCCTTTCAGGCTCTAAAGGGATACCTGTCAAGCCCGCCGCTATTGGTAAAACCGATCCCGGGTGAAGAACTTCTACTCTACCTAGCAGTTTCCGAAGCAGCAACTAGCGGGGCCTTGGTGAAAGAATGCAGTGACGGGGTACAGAGGCCGATCTACTACGTGAGTCGGGCTCTTACAAAGTCCGAGAAGAATTATACCTTGCTAGAAAAACTCGCCTACGCCTTGGTAACAACATCCAGGAAGCTCCGGCCTTATTTTCAAGCCCACACCATCGCGGTCGTCACAGATCAGCCTTTGAGACAATTTCTCCAGAGACCGGATGTTTCGGGCAGACTGGTTCTGTGGGCCCTAGAGCTCACACAGTTCGACATCAAGTACAAGGCGAGAACCACGATCAAAGCTCAAGCCCTGGCGGACTTCATAGTGGAGTTTGGCCCGACCCTGAACCAAGGCGTGTCGGCAGACCCAGACCCGGATCAAGCCCTTCTAGAATGGCCCATAGACAACAAGATTTGGACTCTTTACACGGATGGAGCAGCGAACCAGTCGGGGTGCGGAGCCGGGATCGTCCTGATCGACCCCGCGAGAATTGAAGTAAGTCATTGCTTCAGGTTTGAATTCAGAGCCACCAACAACAAAGCGGAATATGAGGCTCTGCTAGCAGGAATGAAGGTAGCAGGGGCTCTGGGGGCTGAGTATCTTCAGATCAAGAGCGATTCACAACTAGTGGTCAACCAGGTGACAGGAGTATACCATGCAAAAGGTGACAACATGATAGCCTATCTGGCTAAAGTTCAGGAGGCTATGAAGAAGTTCAAAGGTGTAAAAATAGAGCAAGTGCCTAGGGAGAAAAACCATCGCGCAGATGTTTTAGCCAAGATTGCCACAGGAGAGGGACACGCTTTACCAAAAGGGGTACCCCTTCAATTGGTTCCTTTCTCCAGCATAGCAAAAGAGGCAGAAGTCCTCCCAGTAAGCCACCTCCCGTGTTGGATGGATCCAATAGCAGACTACTCCAAAGCGAAATTCTCCCAGCAGATCCGGATCAAGCCCGTCGGCTCAAGAGGACAGCTACCCGATACTGCTTAGTAGAAGGACACCTATATCGTAAGGGAAAATCTCTCCCTCTGCTCAGGTGTCTCCATCCCGATGACGCGCACTGGGCGCTCAGTGAGGTGCATTCTGGGGATTGTGGTAACCACGTATCAGGGGAAACTTTGGCTTACCAGATAGTCAGGATGGGATATTACTGGCCGACTATACACCAGGACGCAAGGCAGTTCGCGCGATCCTGCGAGGCTTGCCAGAAAACAGCCAACCTTCATCATCTCCCTCCAGAGAGGCTCTCCTCAATCAGCACTCCCTACTCCTTTGCCATCTGGGGACTAGACTTGATCGGGCCACTTCCCACTGCACCCGGCCAAGCCAAGCACGCAGTAGTGGCGATAGATTACTTCACTCGGTGGGTGGAAGCTAAGGCACTCACCCAGATAACCGAAGAAAAGACCACCAACTTTGTCAAGGAACACATAGTCTGCCGATTTGGCACCCCGATGGCCATCATTACTGATTTGGGAAAGCAATTTGACAATGCCAACTTCCGAGAATTCTGTGCAGACCGGAGGATCAATCTCCGTTTTGCTTCGGTGGCCCATCCTCAAACCAACGGGCTAGTCGAAGCAACCAACAAGACCATTAAGAAGCTCCTAAAGAAAAAGCTCCAACAGAAGCAAGGATTATGGGTGGCAGAATTACCCAATGTACTTTGGGCCTACAGAACAACTAGGCGGACAGCAACCGGAGAGACCCCCTACTCCCTGGTATTTGGGGCAGAAGCGGTCTTGCCCATCGAGCATAAGCTCATATCTTTTCGGGTTCAAAATTATGAGCCAGAAGATAATGAGGCCAAGTTGAGAGCTAGCTTGGACCTGCTGGAGGAAAAACAAAGCAAGGTCGCACAGAAGGTGGCCGTATACCAGAGCAAGATAGCCCGACACTTCAACAAGAAGGTGAGGACCCGAAATTTCAAGGAGGGAGACTTGGTTCTCAGGAAGGTGACCCAGAGTACTCGTAGGAGGTCTGACGGGGTGCTAGCCCCTAACTGGGAGGGTCCATACTTGATTAAGGCATCACTTCGGGGTGGTGCTTACAAGCTCGAAGACATGGAGGGTTACCCGGTGGATCACACATGGAATGCCGATCATCTTCGAAAATTCTACCCTTAGAAACTATGTTCTTATCTAGCAGGATGCTCACCCCGAGTTCATGCTTGTACCGTTTGGGAAATTAAATAAAAGCAATTCTTTCTTCTATATGATTCTCCTGTGTACCAGTGCTTGATTGTCCCCTACGGGATCCTCCGATAAATCACCTACAGAATCATCATCACGGAATCTCCTCAAGACCAGGAAATAGCCTCAGGGCGTTCCTGATGCCTTGGACTGGGCCAAGCCCGCCAAGAGGATCTCCATTGCTAAAGCTCCTCAAGACCAGGAAATAGCCTCAGGGCGTTCCTGATGCCTTGGACTGGGTCAAGCCCGCCAAGAGGATCTCCATTGCTAAAGCGCCTCAAGACCAGGAAATAGCCTAAGGGCGCTCCTGCTGCCTCGGTCGGGGAATACCCTCCTCTGAGAAGCCTGGTGCTAAAGTGGCCTTAGTTGCCTACCAGGATAGCCTTGGTCGGGGAATACCCTCCTCCAGGAAGCCTGGTGCTAAAGTGGCCTTAGTTGCCTACCAGGACAGATTACAGTAAGAGTCGGGCTGCCTCAGGGTACCTGGTTTCTTACTTCGCCTAAAGACCAGGAAATAGCCTCAGGGCGCTCCTGATGCCTTGGACTGGGTTAAGCCCGCCAAGAGGATCTCCATTGTTAAAGCGCCTCAAGACCAGGAAATAGCCTAAGGGCGCTCCTGCTGCCTCGGTCGGGGAATACCCTCTTCTGAGAAGCCTGGTGCTAAAGTGGCCTTAGTTGCCTACCAGGATAGCCTTGGTCGGGGAATACCCTCCTCCAGGAAGCCTGGTGCTAAAGTGGCCTTAGTTGCCTACCAGGACAGATTACAGTAAGAGTCGGGCTGCCTCAGGGTACCTGGTTTCTTACTTCGCCTCAAGACCAGGAAATAGCCTCAGGGCGCTCCTGATGCCTTGGACTGGGTCAAGCCCGCCAAGAGGATCTCCATTGTTAAAGCGCCTCAAGACCAGGAAATAGCCTAAGGGCGCTCCTGCTGCCTTGATAGGGAAATACCTTCCTCCAAGAAACCTGGTGCTAAAGTAGCTTTAGTAGCCTACCGGGACAGATCTACAGAAACATCGGGGTGACTCATCGGGATACTTCACCCTTTATTTCCCCGCTTGCTACCCCGACAGCGGACCAGCAGTCAGAAAGAGACTTAGAAGTTCATCCTCAGCAGGACGAATTGTTCGTAAGGAGTAGGACTTCTCGAATGACTTCTATAACACTTTATACTGTGATGCGTTTAAGGGAGTCCGATTAGAGGAAGATATGATTTTACCCCAGTGGTTCTTACGGTTATACGCACATATTCTATCTTTATTACCCATCGGGGTCCAGTCATCATCCTTGTTATTCATCGGGGTCCAAGCATTCAACAGGATTCCAAGCATCAACAACTTTAGATACAGTGGGAGTTTTCTAAGTGCAAAGTAAACATAACACAAGTACGAAGCAAGTAATAAAAGCAAGTTATATTGATAAAACAGGGTGCCTAGGTCCCGATTCAGGCTACAAAAAATTTTTTTTAGAGAAGGGGCCAGGCTAATCTTCTCTATCTTCTTCTAGATGCTCCCCTTGGCCGGCTGCCCCTTCGCCCAAAGGCTCAGCTACAGCATCAGTCTGGACTGCTCCCTCCACACCAGAAGACCCAATTGGAGCCCCTTCAGCCTGAGGAACCCCGGATCTAGCCAGTCCCTCATCTTCCTCCACAAGGATCGCTCCAGAAGCGGACTCGGGATCCACTCTTTGTTCTTCAACAGCAGGAGGATCTGGATCAGCTCCCACAATGCCATCATGTTGGACTTCAGCAGCCACATCAGCCATATGACCCGGATGAACCTCCTCTTGGGGAAGGACTTCTGTTTCTTGTCCCTCTCCATCCAGCTGGGCAGCCCTGGCCAGTATTTGTTCCCGGTTCCAGTTTAGGGCAGCCTCGAGGTCAAAGGGAGGAGGCAAAGCTGTAGCCACCTCGTAGCAAGCGGTGAAGTAGCCATCCTCGAATGAAGGCCCTTGTTGAGCCTCCAAGCCTGCTATTGTCTCCCGCAGGAGCTGATTCTCGCTCTGTAGTAGATTCTTCTCCCTTTTCACGCATTCCCTCTCCTCCCGGCGGCGTAAAGACCTGACTGTCTCAGTGTCCAGGCTGCGTTCAGCACGCCTAAGAGCTACCAAGGCCTCCTGCCTCCCTTCTTCAGCATCTTTGGCGTCCTGCAGCAGAGGAGCCACGCTCTGTTGGGCTTGGACCAACTCCTGTTGGGTATCCTCTAGCTTCGCTTGGAGGCCAATATAAGCCTCCCTCAAGGTTAGCAGCTGCCTCTCCATGGCCATGGCAAACTTGAAGCCCTGCAAGAGGAAAAAGGAGTCAGTACTTGGTGGAGAGAGGAAATAAAAAGCAAAGGGAAAAGTTGGGGTTTACCTCAGCCAAAACCGAAGCCCCCTTGGTGACCAAGATATCTGTAGGAAGCTTGGCCATATCCACCAGACTTCCACCAGGGCAGGAAGCCGCAAATCTAGACACCACCTCGTCAAAGGTGGCCCCCCTCAGCCCTGATCCGGAAGCCACATCAGCAGCAGGAGCAGGAGTATTGATGGTGGCCTCCTCCACTGGGATCGTCAAAGGATCCACGGGGAGAGCTGCGGGAGGAGGAGGAGCAGGAGAAGTTCTGATGGTGGAGGCAGCTTTCTTCTGGGCCGATCTTCCCAAACCTCGGGCCTTAGCCGCCCTGGCCAGCAATGCCGGGATCCTCAAACGGGATGGCGGAGTAGAAGGATGACGAGCTGGAGTCTTGGCCTTAGACCCCGTTGGAGCAGGAGAGGGGTTGGAGTTGGATCCGACTCGGATGGACCCCGACCTAGTCTTGGCAGCCGGAGTAGGAGAAGGAACAGGGGAAGAGTGAGCAAGCAGGGCCATATCCCCTGCCCTAGGAGAAGGAGGAGACCCCGTCACTATTGGGGTAGCCGATACTGCAAGAAGAGAAGAGTTTCAGTGAGAATCAGGACGAGTAGGATTCGCCACTGTAGAAGGGTTTTGTTCGTCAAGTTTTTCTTGAGAAGAAGGAAGTTGTGAAGAAGAGGCCATTATAGAAGAAGAAGAGAAGAAGGATTTCTTCGAAAGATTGCGGTAAGAAAGGAGGAAGAAGGTAGAGCAGAAAGTTCTTGTGTTCAGTCGCGAGTTTGAATGTTTGAGAGAAAGTAAGTAATCACCAGTGGAGCCGGTCTATTTATAGAGAAAGAATGACGGTTACTTACTTGGAAACCGGAATCGGTGACCGGGAGGAGGGGTTGAGGCGTTTTCCGCATTAATCGCGCCAAAACGGCTCTTTTTGAAGAAAGGGGAAACCCAATCAACAGTCGACACGTGATCAGTTATAACGGACAAAATAAGGATTTCCTTCTCTTAAGTGGAAACCCAGTCAGACAAGGGAAGAAAGGGGATAAGGTAGAAAATCCTTCAAGCAAACAAAAAGATCCTGACCCCGACCCCGACAAGGTATCAGTGTCCAAGTCAGGGGGGACTTCTGTTAACCGCCAAAATTGGCGGAGGACCAAAGAAGAATTTTCCACCTAGGCATAAGAAGACTATAACAGTACCCAACCCGGATACCATGACAGAGTGAACCCCGGTTAACCCCAACACACACCTCCACCAGCGGGATCCACCCCGCCAAGCATCATAGCTCGACAAAGAAGCCGAGAGCCAAAAATACTCACTAGAACTCACGGCGAGATCAAACCCGGCTATAACCGGGCTTCCTATGGACCCCACTACACCCCGATACGGCTTCCTATGGACCCCGCTACACCCCGATACAACTTCCTATGGACCCTGCAGCACCCCGACACGGAGTTCTACTGATCACCTTACTACAAAGCTGGTTAGATGTCCCCCTACTGCCATCAGTAGGATGCTAACTAGATGTAGGCAGCCCGCTAGAACAGAAAAGCACCAGGAAGCAGCATCCTAAACGTCAAGAACTAAAAGCTCCACAACGAGCCAGTAAAACGTCACCGTACAAAGGAGGAATATTCCTTCCCGCCAAAGAGTCCTAATTTGAACAGAACATTACAGTAGGAGTCCTACTAGGAAGGTAAGTGATTGACTCCTCCTAGGAAGGAAAGACTGAATTCAGTGCATTAAAGCTCCGATTTTATTTCCTAAAAAAGAGGATCCTGCAAGCGGCCAAACCCTAGTCCGAGATTGTAGGAGTGCATGGCAAGCAAACAGGACCTATATGTATAACAACTTATTCATCTAAGATCAAAAAAAAAAAAAACCCTAGACTCTACTTATCGACAGGCACAGACTTATCTCCACCATCATCCCATTTATCGACTGAAATATCCGTATTGCTACCATGATCCTTATTTTCAATCGAAACCTTCATGTAATCTAGTGTTTTAGTAGATTTATGGTCGGTGTATTCATGTAACGGATCAATAAGACGAATTCCAATTCAATTTCACGTATTCTTTATCATGCATGCATTGACAGGGACCTAGTCGGTATCGAACCACTTGATACCCCTCCGGCCAGGATCAATCACGATCTTGACCCCCTTAAAACTGGTTATTTGGATTATCGTCCTTTTAACGATTTTCGGATAACAATATACAACTACTTATTCATCGAGGGAGAGGACCGAAAATCTTCTCCAGAAACCCTACATTCAAGTTCTACTTATCAACATGTACGAGTTCGCCATCACCATCATCTCCATTACCCACTGAATCTCCATACCAAATTGTTAACCCCTATAAAAATATAATCTGTATATCTATAATGCAAAGTGACGATCAATAAAAGCTCATTTTTATTTGATTTCCTGTGTTCCATATCATACTTGCATTGACAGTGACATAGTCGGTATCAAACTACGTGATACCCCTCCGACCAAGATCGATCTCGATCATGGTCCTTTTAAAGTTGTTATTTGGAATATCATCCCATTAACGATTTTCGGATAACAGGTGGTATTCATTTGTTAATCGATAGAGGACTTCATTTATAGATATGGACATCGTGGCTCCATTTATTAAATGTGAGTAGAATATCGTCATATGGATGCTTTGTGGTTTTGGATATTAAATCTTAACGTTGAGTTTTCAATCGTGTCTATTGAAAGATGACTTCTGGAAAAGTCATAGTATATATCCAAGTTCAAAGTGTGGTGATGAGGTCGTTTGTTATTTCGATGAACCAAGCAACCACGAGCGACCAGTTACAAAGAAATTAGGAATTGAGAATCCATCTCAAAGTTGAATCCATATGAAGTTTTACCATGAGCAGATTGTATCCAAGGATTCTTGAGATCCGGGGAGAAGAAAGAAGATTATAGACTAGTCCAGAGACGGAGTTCAGTCAAAATCTGAAATTTTACCCAACTCCATATATATGGAATGTATGAAATACGGCTCTCCGAACCGTGCTGGATAGTAACCCATCACACGGCTCTCAAACCCAACCTGTGGTGGATCCCCCGGGACATTCCTATCAAAGGTTGCACGGCACCAAACATTAAGAATTTCGAATTTGAGTAGGGGAAGATCATCCCTGGCTTGTTCCTGCTAATCCTTTCACCTCAGCAACATAACGTTTAGTTCGTACCTCTCGAGGTAGCAGCAAGGATGGTGCATCGCCTATTTATTTATTTATTTATTTATTTCTCACTGGGGTGGTACGGAAGGCACAGACTCCGCGAACGTCCCGCGCCCCTAGAGTCGAGACTAAGAGGAATGTATAAACCAATGCTTCCATAAATTTGATCGCGGTTTACAATTATAGCTTCCAGGATACACGGAATTGGGATCTCTCTCGCATGCAACTATTTCGAAGAAAGAATCGCAATAAATGTAAAGAAGAGGCATCTTTTACCCAAGTTTTTTGGTTGATTCTTGAAAACTCTTTTAAGCCACTTAATCCCTTTTAAAATGTGATTTGATAGCAAAATAGTGAGCAAGTTCGTTCCACAAGGAATGGAGTGTTAATTAAATAAATTGACTAATCTTTGAACAATAAAGTAAATCATAGTATTTGATAGATGTGTGGTTTCTAAAACCACCAATGCTAAATACTAAAATGAAAATACACAAAAATGTTATGAAAAATAGAATACTCAACACCTTGATAAGAATAGTGATAAAATCAATTAATGAGATAGCTAGGGAATAGATCGATTAACAATTGAATGTGGGTAAGCTAACTAGCTACATTAATGTACCAATCTCATTATGTTAACCACTTAGAGGCTTAGATTAGTGGGGTTGATATACCCACCACTAATCTATCCTATCCAATGGGTTCTTAATCACACAAGGATTGTCAATCCACTTATGAATATATAACAAATTACTCCACTCAAGATAGCAATTAACAAGTGATATACAAGTCAATTATAATGAATGGAATCTAATTAATTTGAATGAATAGAACACATAAGAGATTCATTACAAGCTAAGCTAAACCCACAACCAATTGATCCTCAAATTTATCCCCTAGATTAGGGGTTTAGTTACACATATTTGCAATAAATGAAAAGAAGCAAATGGTAAGGAAATAACCCTTGGGTCACCTTCTTTAAGCTTGATCCTTCTTCTCCTCTATGCTCCTAGATGCAAGGAATGGAAGTAGAGGATATGTCTTGGAATGTGGGTGTTTTGGTAGGAAGTGACTAAGGATTTTGGTGGAGAAATGGTGGGATGAGGAATGATGTAGTGAAGTAATCAAAGTTTTGTGTTGAGGGTTGGATGGATTAAATGAGTTCAAGGAGAGAAATGGAGGATGAGGAATAGTGTGCCATGGATGAAGAGCTAGATCTCAAATGTGTTTTCTGATCTCTTTCTCAAATTTTCGATCCCTTTGAAGAAGAATGGTCGTCCTATTTATACACACTCTTGGACATGTACTGATAACCGCTTGATTCGCTGATGTGGCGCCTTGTTTGCTATTTCGTAGCTATGGTGACCCTGGTGCGTAAAACGGTTACAGGCAAGGGTCGCCATGAGAACCATCTTTTTCGCCATTTAGCAAGTGGCGACCAAGTGCAATTTGTGTGGAGGTCGCCACTTGCACATCGAGGTCGCCATGGCGACCATATGTGGCGACCCTGCAAAATGTAAAGGGGTCGCCACTTGCAACATCAAGGTCGCCATGGCGACCCTAAATGGCGACCATGCCTTGATTGGAATAGGTCGCCACTTGCAAGGGTGGTCGCCATGGCGACCCCAAGTGGCGACCCCACCTGGTTCATTTGGAGACTTTCTGTCACCATGGCGACCTTCTGATGACTTTGGAGAATCCTCTGTCGCCATGGCGCCCATGTAGCGACCTCTCATGTCTAAGTGGCGAAAATGCCCTGTTTCTTCCCATTTGTGAGGCATTTTTCACACAAGTCCTCCACTTCATCTCCATTGCTCTTGAAACCTGATAAAACCTGAAACACTCATTTTAACAACATTAAACACCGGAAAATGCCCGAGAATCAAGCGAAAAGAAACGGAAATGAGGGCCAAAATCATACCAATTTTGGCTTGATCATGTGGTCATATGAGTAAATATGGTAACTTGGAGAGCTATAGGCGGTCTATGAGCTCTTGGCGATTACTGATATTCTTCACGAGGATTCACTATTTCCTATATGATTGTCTAGGGTATGAATGAGAATCGTTAACTTATTCCATCTTTATTTAACAGTGCAATTTTAGTTCTTTAGTAGAATGAACTAAAATTAATAGGTTAAACCTAAGTGAATCATTTGTTGATTGTGATTGAGTTATATCTATTGGAGCTTAAATTTAGATATGTCTGCCAAGATCCCCAATCCGCACGGACTTGCATGAATCACTTGATATATTCTACCGGACTATTTGTGGGTCCATTTAGAATTGTATTTAATATATTAAGAATATAATTTGCACATTATTTATTTAATGGGCTGTTTAATTATATTAATATATTAATGAAAGGCATGTGGGCTTATTTCTTTTAGTAAGAATGGGTCTAGTTCACATGTGGGCTTTTTATTAAAGTCTAGATGGATTAAATAAAATATGAAAACAATATGTAGGCCCAAGTTTTAGTCATGGGTGGCAATGGCTATTTTTTAGCCCATTATATTGTTTTATTTTATTATTTAATTAAATGGAAATTAATTAATATGTTAATTGATTATTTAATTAAAAATCACATTTTTTTCTGATTAGGAAATATGTTTCCTAGTAGTATACTACTATTAGTATTATATTAACTATAAAAAACTTTATTTGTTTAGTCAAATTAGGAAGTCTTTTATATAGTCACAAATACACTAAAGAGTTGGATTATGGTTTGAATTCTAAGAAGTCTTTTGTGGAAACAGAAATCCTATTTGGAAAAGGACTTTGGTGATCACCTTGTTGGACAAGGTAAGAATTCGGCCACCCTTAATAAACTAGGGCAAAAAATTCGGTCCCTATATATGACTAGGGATGATTTTCAGCCAAACCTAGGTTTTTCCTTGAAGAATTAATTTTCTTTTGCAAAAGTGGAAAATTAAAAATCCTACTCTTAGAATAGTGAGAATTTTGGCCTAGAGGGTTTTGTGAGAAAAGATTTGTTCTTGTTTCGATAGTGTACTAGTGATCTTAACATCAAGAGATCTTGTACACACTTTCGAATTAGGTTCACGTAAATTTCAATCTTACGATTGTGAATTCAAAGGTGACCGGAACATTCTTAGCAACCTTTTGGAGTTTGTAGTGACTAAGATAATCAGAAAAGTTTTTGTTGTCCATTCTCAGGTTCACAATTCAAAGAAGGGAGACCACGCTCCTAGGTGATTCACATTCGTGATCGGTTTTGGAAGATCTTACGGATTACCATTGACGTTAGTCAATCAGATCACACGACAAAGGTATTTCATCTTTTCGTATATATGTTTAATTAATTAAAGGGTTAAGGTTCAATATGGAAAAATTTTTAAATATACTGAACTTCTTTTTAGTCTCGCTTCCACCACGTGCAAACATTTTTCCCTACATCCTTCTCTTTTACAAATCTCTCTCTCTCTCTCTGTAAACCCTCTCTCGTGAATCTCACTCTCTCTCTAAACCCTCTCATGGGAACACGATCTAGTGGTGTAGGTTGATTTGGCTACAAGTATGGTTTGATTCGACCGCCCACTGATCCTCGTTGTAGTTCGTGTGGCGTTGATTTAACCGCCGCTTGTTTCACTAGGGGTGTTTGGTGGGTGTCGTTGATGGTAGGGTTTGGTGATTGATGTTGAATGTGGTTGGTGTGGTGTTAGGTTTTTGAGTCATGTTGTCGTAATTTCAAATCAAAACATCATTTCCTTTGTATTGATTAGTTGTCTAGGTTTATGTTTGACTCAAACTTCAATGAAGAATGACAACGCATCAAGCAAAGAGAAGTCTTCAAGAGGATTAAGCTTTGTTGCACATCAAAGGTATATCTAGACCTTATTCCTCTTGCAAGGCGTTTAGGTACACACACACACACATTGCATTCATATGTGTCCCTGCATTGTTGTGCTCATTTGGAATAACATATACACACACATAATAATTGTATTGATGACTCGCTTTTTGTGTCGTTACCAAATTGCGAATTACCAAAAGAATGTTACAAAATGAATCTTTACGCAATATATTTTAAGATTTGAAAATGAGTAATGTGGTAAGCTTAGAGTTCGTTCCACAGGGAATTAGAGTGATTGGTTTAATAAATTAACTAATCTATATGCAATAAAATAAATCATAAAAATATGGATGAGTGAATGGGTTGTCAAGCCATCAAACATACATGAAAAATAAACCTAATAAACTAATAAAAGAATACTTAACAAATCTAGATAAGATAGATGGATTTAACAATTAAGGGAATAGCTAGGGAATTAATGAGATCACAAATGAATTACGGGAAATGCTTATCAAGCTACTTTAGTGAACAAATCTCACAAATGTTAACCAATTGATTTCTAAAATGTGTTTGGGCCATTATTATGAACCCTAAACAACTTCCCACCGCAATGCCTAACCGATTAAGGAAAGGGGGTCACGGCGGGATCGATTTGTTACAATTAACGGTTTAGATTATCGTGGTTGATATACCCTCCTACAATCTATCCTATTCACTAAGTTCTCAATCCATCAAGGTTGTCAATCCAATCAAGATTATATAACAAATTATCCTAAGCAAGATTATAATCAACTAGTGGGTATACATGTCAATTACATAATGCACAGAATCTAATTATAAAATGAATAGAACACAAATAGAAATTAAAAATATATTAAAGCTTAAGCAAATCCCAATCCAAATGTTCTCACATCAAAACCCTAGAAAGGGGATTTAATTACACATATTACAATCAAAGGGAAGGCAAGTAAAAGATTAGGAAATCACCCATGGGCCTCCTTTTGTAAGCTTGATCCTTTCCTTGCCTTTGATGCTCCTTGTGTAAAGAGTGGATGATGAGGATGTGTCTAGATAGGTGGAGTCTAATGGGAAGTGACTAAGGAGATTTGTGGAGAAGATGGGAAGAAAAGGAATGATTAGGGAAGGTAATCTAGATGTTAAGTTTAGGTAAGAGAGAAAATGGAGAGAAAAGGAATGGTGGAGAAAGGAGGTTTCTTGGTGGTCAAGAGTTGTCTAAAAGAGGAAAAATGTGATGAATTTATAGTATTTTCAAATTAGGTCTCGGGAGGAAAATTACCAAAACACCCCCTGACCATGGCAAATTACCATTTAGTCCAACAGAGGGGGTGATCTTGTAATTTTCCAGCCAAAATTGGCCAATCAGAGAAGCACAGCAGATGGTCGCGGTTTGCATAAGTGGCGACCTCTAGGGCGACCAAATGGCGACCTCATCAGGTGTGGAAATCACTTCCTGTCGCCATGGCGACCTCGAAATGCCAAATGGCGACCTAGGTTGACGTGGACATGACACAAAGGGCAAAATGGGAATAATTTGGTGAGAGAGAGACTGCCGGATTCCGACCGATTGGGATGCCGTGAGTTGAACGACCGGAGAGCCGGTCGTGTGGCCGTCCGATTGGGATCGGAACCGGCCGCCGGTAGGTCCGGGAAGGGCCTCATCTGGCCGGCGGCGCACTTAGGGTTTGGCTGCCATGGCTGTCGCTGATGCTTTGAAGAAGAAGATGAATAGTTGGGGTGCAATTAGCAGGGAATAGGGGTGTATTTGGCTGCTGTCTTTTATGCCTAAAAGGGGTGCACATAGAGGTAAAATGGGGTGCACTATGGCTTTGTATTTGGGTCAGGCTTGGGCGTGAATTGGACCACGTATCAGGCCCAAAATCTGATCTGCTTCTTTTAAACAAAACGGCAGCGTTTTGGTTGGGCCGTTGGTGTGGGCCTGTTGACTTGGGCCTGTCTGATTTGGTCACATATTAAAACGCACCGTTTTACGTTGACAGGTGGCACGCGCATCTGGTCAATTGCAATCTAGCCCCTGTTGTCCTCTATAATCACAATAAATTGAATTCTTCCTCCATATTTTACACTTTTGCCCCTATTCCATCAAAATTACTCCAATGCCCATGATCTCTATAATTTCCTGAAAACACTCAATTTTCACAATTAAATCACAGAATAATGCCCAAGAATCAAGCAAAAGGAGAAGGAAATGAGGGCCAAAATCATACCAATTTTGGTTCGATCATGTATGCACATGCATTAGATTTAAATTGACAACTTTTAATAAAATTGCATGTTCTAGGACTATTTCTAGGAAATGACATACTAGTGTGTATTTGGGTTTGTTTGTTTGTCTTCACTTGATATTAGACTTGAATATGTTCTCATATTTTTCTTATTGAGTCCTGAACGTTTCGGTTACTCATTCATGAGATTTTGAGTTCCGAGTTGGATTTTACAAACTTTTTATGTGTTTATCGTGCATAGTTTTCGTCCTTGTGTATCGAGTCAAATTTCAAGGTTTTAGTTGAAGTTTCATAGACTTCTATGTCCGTAAAAGAGTCATGGTTCATAACCCAAAAACAAAATCGACTTTTGAGTTTAGAGGCCAGTGAATGGTTGAAGAACATGAGAAGGGTGCGAGGGAAGAGAAGGGTGGCAAAATGCGACAAGGCACCCTCTCCCATGGAGGTGCATGGGCCCCATAGGAAGGGACCTTCTGTTGGGATTTATGCCCTAAAATTTGTAATTTGTAAATTTCATAAATTCAATAATAAAAGAAGTAGTTATTTCATTCAAATAAATTGATTCATAGGTTTATATTATATATGATAACATCCAATATTACTAGATGTAATCTCAAACTAAGTATATAAATGTCATATACAGAGGCATTCAATTTGATACATGCAATTTAAAGAGTTTGTAGAAAGCAAATAAAGTTGGGTACTTTATTTATGGTTAATCTATAACTGCGATCTATTCTGTATTGTATGGTGGTCTTATCCTAGACTACTCATATGTTGTTATGAGAATGGAGGCACCTTATATGATGTGATCATATAGGACTGGGCCATGATCTATATGAATCTATCACTAAAATCCGTTAGTTGAAAAGATTCATACATATCAACAAATGATGGCTATATATGGGTGATCTAAATCTTTAGTGTCTTACTAACTCCTTCAGGTTAGATTGTGGTATTTGATTTACCATGGGTGAGATCGGAATAGCATTCTCGGTCAATATCTCCATATTTTGGAATCACGGTTTGGCTTTTGGCTGGGAAGGTATGCACACAATAGTGGAATCCACTCCTTCTTGCGAAATGTAGATAAGTAGTTCCCTTAAGGGTTGATTCGGGGCTTGAACGATTAAGAGCGCTCTCATTCTTCCATAAAGGGATGAAAGATATAATCATCCAAGAGAATCAATGGTACTTAAAGGAAAATATATAATTAGAGAGGTATAACAGACTGAAAATACCTACAAGGTTATACTAAACAACCTAGGGGGTGAATAGATTGACACTCTAATTTTAAAACTCTTTCGTGACTTTTGTCAAAACCTTTATGAGCATACAAATTAACCTTTAACATGATTATTATGAGAAAACAATTAACACAAGTATGCTCAATTCACCACCCTTAGTTTACAAAACAAATACTATGAAACAATGTATCTCATATACAAGTATATTCAATAAAGAACAAATTTTACAAGTTGTGCTTTGAATATTACAATGCAAGTTTACTAAGTAAAACCTTACAACTTGATATAGAATATCACAAAATACAATGTTCAAACACTTACAAGATATAAGAAACAAATGTTGATTCAACAAATAACGTGTGCATCTCTTTCTCTACAACAATCTTATTTACAAGGATGTGAGGAAATGAAGATCTTAAACAAGATATATTGATCATACATACAAATACAGAGATATAGAGATAGAGACATTTGACACATTGATTTTTATGTGGTAAAACCTCCGAAGAGGAAACATCCACGATTTGAATCCATAACCACCGACAAACCGCAATCCACTATGATGAATAAAAGATACACACTCAAAGACATGACCAATCCCATGATACACTCTCCAAGCTATCAACTTATATTCTACCCTCATGCCTAATGGATCACTTTGCCTACTTTCTATCCAAGACATTTCACTCATGTCCCAAGTCCAGATCACAAATATCCTAGTTAAGCTTCCCTAGCTCAACCATCTAGAGTATCACACTCCTAGCTAAGACTTTTTGCTTAGTTATCTGGATCCCCTTGATCCTAACTAAGAATTCTTGCTTGGCTATCCAGAATACTTTCCTAGCCAAGTCTTCTTGCTCTAAATAAAGTTTCACTCACTTTGAAAGAGACTTCCACCTTTTGCAAGGCAAATGATCTAAGTGATGCAAATGATGCAAACACATGCAACATAGAATATATGATCAATACATCACATGGAAACTATACTTAGTCATGTGAGCACACAAGTCAAAAATTGTCTAGTTACAAAACGTGAATTGAAACCTGGAGCATGTGAAACACCTAACACATGTGATTCCTAGTTTCATTCACAAAACTAACACTTGAATAAATCATATACATGAAGCACATATTCAAGATATTAGAAACATACACAAAAAAGCTAGATTCACAAAATATGATCAATGAATATTCTAGCAAGTATTTAGAGCAAGGATAATGAATAATCAATTAAATCCTAGTTAGCTCTAAACACAAAATCAAATGTGTTAATCCTAGATTTGTTCAAATAAAGGATCCAAGCACATGCTAAGGTTATTAATCATAAAATGAGTCAATCAAATCACAGATAACCCTAGATATCAAACTAATCACAATACAACACTCAAACATGTGAAACACTAGAATCATAGAAAACTAGTTCACATTTGTCTCTAAATAGACTTTATTAGATTTGATTTGAAGCTATCTTTCTCAATAGCATTCATCATACATACACATACATATAGAAGAAGAAAACCCAAGGTAATTGAAGGTTTAAAAAGATGAAAACACAAAGTTTAGTTCAATACCTAGGAATCCCGTGCAGTTTCGGTTTGGAGTGTAGAACCATGACAAAACTCGAACAAATTGCTACAAAATCACTTAGAGAAGGTAGGGGACTTGAGTACAAAGATTTTCCAACTTGAATCACTCAATTCAGAGTCCAAATGAGAAAGTTATGGTGTTTGGAAGTTAGAAAAGTTTGAGAGAAAATTCTACACTTCTCTTTTTCAAATTTTCTTCTACAAAATGAAATGGGAGGGAAATGAGGATGTTCAAATGAAAGAGAGAAAGATAATGAAGTGACCAATGGAGGGCTGCCACATCACCACCCCGTGAGAGGTGCGTGAGCCTCACGGGGTAGAAGGGTGGCTGGCCCGTAAGCCTCACGTGCCCCTCATAGGAAGCACCCTTAATGGCCTTCGACCATTCTTACCTCCTCACGCTCCTCTCACATTCTTCGGCCATATTCGGGCCTCCGAACTTTGAATTTGAATCTATCTTTGAATTACGAATCGTGAATCCCTTATGCACAAGGACGATTACGAAAATTTGACAAAAGGTTGAGAATTCGACTCAATATACGATGACGAAAACAACACAACGTATAAGAACGTAAAATAGCGTAGCTTCCTAGTTTGGACTCGAAACCTAATGAATGAGTAACTAAAATGACCGGGACTCAGTAAGGAATCATATGAGATCATGTTCAAGTCCAAAAACAATAAAACAAAAACAAATAAACGCATAGTCACACAAGTATGCCATTTCCTAGAGATAGTCCTAAAGCATGCAATTTCACAATGTTTGTCAATTTGAAACTAATGTATGTGCATACTTTATCAAATGTGTGAATGTGTTATACTAATGGTGTACAACTATGCAGGGACACTAATGAATACCATGTGTATGTGTGCCTTAAGGCCTTGTAAGAGGATAGAGGTCTAAGTATACCATTGATGCTTTATCCTCTTGAAGGCTTCACTTTGCTTGATGTATTGTCCAACTTACTTGAAGCTCATTAAACTATGAATCCTAGACAATTAATCAATATAAAGGAATGTCATTTTGATATACAATAGTGCCAACACAACTCAAAATCCTAACACGGACTTTATGACCTAGCTCTAATTATAAACTACTTGTGGAGGATCATACCATATGTAATAGCTATATCGATGGATAATGATAATTTGGTTGTGTAAAACATCTACAGTTACAAGAGTACAACCTTGGGTTTTTAGTGGAATAACTCCGAGGTTAATAATTGTGAAATATTAATTAAAAAGTTTAATTAATTTTTCTAAGTATTATTGGAGCTCAAAACTATAGGTCTATTAGGTCCCCTTGCTAGCCCTTTATGATTGATAGTAACAAGACTCATGGAGAATTGGATGGTCCAATTAATTGTATTACGAAAGTAACTTAAATATATTTTAGGAATTAATTAAATGATGTGATTATTTAATTAATATATTATTTAATTGATGAATTAAATATTATAAAATATATGATTATTTAATTGACATATTAATAATTAAGAATTATTAATGGTTATATGGTGGTTTCAAGTTCGAACCTTGATAAGAACAAAAGAATAAAATAATAAGTGATTATTTTATTTACTCTAAATAGGTCAAACGTTCAAACCGTATTGGTGACCGAATTAAAAAGGATTTAAAATCCTATTTTAACTTGGATTACTAAACCCTAGGATCCTAGTATATATGATATACTTATAAGGAAAAATAAACAATCGAAACCCTAAAGAGAAAAATGGGAGGGTGCGGCCATATAAGGAAAAAAAAGGAAAAGTTTTTTTTTCTCTCTCCATTGTTGGCCGAATTCATCAAAGGAAGCAAGGTGTTGTCTTCCGGTTTCCTCAAGCCTCCATTCAACTGCTCCCGGAATCCGTGACGTGCCCACACACACAGTTGCTAGATCGTAGGACATAGCTCGGAAGGCTTAGTAGTGAAGGATCGAAAAGAAAACGAATGAGTGTTCTTCAAAGGTATGCAAGCAAATCTCTTCCTCATACTCGTGTATATAAAAAGGTCCCAATAAGACGATAAATTTTTTGAAATCTATCATTCTTAAATCTCTTGATTTTTATCCCTATTTTTCACTGTGCGACTTACAATTGGTATCAGAGCCAATTTTTGATATACACGAATATGTTATATTTGTTTTCAAAGTCTTTTTGATATGTATGATATGTGTAGGCATAATATAGGGTTGTATGATGTTTACATTTTTTTTTTTTTAAACATGGTTGATCGTTAATTGTGTGGTACGATGAGTTTAGTTAAATTTGTTCTGGGTTGTAACAATTAATTTTTTTTTTTCCGTATGTAATTGTTCTTTGTAAATTAATATTTTGTAATATGATTATGTAATCTTGTATGAAGAAGACAATTCGAGAACACACGAAGAAAGACGACAACCACATGGAAAAACATAGCAGCCGCGCATGTATTCGCAAGGGCTACTGCATGCATAGGAACCAGCTGCGGTGGTCTTGCACAAGGCAAGGGTTGCTGTGCATAAGGCAGTCATGTATGCTGCACGCTTGACGCAAAGCACAGCAGCTGCCGCACACCTTGGCTGAGCAGCGCATGGCACAGCGCAAACTAATATGCACAAGGGTTGCGCACAGCTTGGCTGCTGCATGTTCTGGTCTGCGTAAGGCTACAGTGCATGTGCGCTGGTTTGCGCAAGGGCTGGCAGCCACATGCTACACGCAAGGCTGCGGACAGCCACCCTATTCGTGCGAACGACGGATACGAGTGAAAACACAAGGTTAAGTGTTCATGACGCTAGGGTTGTGTATTTGGAAGCGTGTGTGGGCCAAATTTTTTCTATATATACCTTGGGCCTCCAATAAGTGTTAATGTAACATTTGGGCCTTGGATTTTGATTTATGAGATGGATCACCCCAAAAAAAAAAAAAAAAAAAAGGAGTTAATCAAGTTAGATTTGGTTAAAAGCCCATTAGAAGCAAAAGATGGACTTGAAGAAAATGGAATTACAAGAAGACCAAGGAATGCCTATGATTAATTTTTTGTAATTAGATTTTTATTTTTATTTTTTTTATTTTTTAAGTTAGATAGCTCATCGTACTCGGTCAACTCATGTATATTTTATTTATGAGATGATTAAACCATTGTCATGCATACTTATGCCATATAGATTAGAAGTGCCTACACTTGCATTATAATATATCATACATGACTAATAGCTTATTTGATTTATATGTAGTCTATTTTTAATATGATTAAAATTGAAAAATCAAATAAATTTGCTATTAATAATGAGATTAGTTTTTAAGAGTAAAAACTTGGTAATTCTCATTAATTAGTGATCTTTCATAAAAAAGTTTACTTAAATAGATTAGTAAAGCCAAATCCATTATTAAGATTAATATGATTAAGGCCTTAATAATAAGTGGACTGAATAATGTGGTTTGGTTTTAATAGTATTAACTTGGTAATTCTCACATTTAATTCTAGTATATTTCAAGTAGTTTACATAGATTAGAATTCGAATAATAAATTAGTTTTTAATAGTTAAAAATTCAGTTTATTATTTAATGTTAATAGGATGAGATTCTAGTAACATAACCTAAAAGAACTAGGTTTTTCTTAGCCGTTTAATCTAGGTTCATCTAGAAGTATTAGAAAACCCTAAACAGCAAATAGTGAATGGAAGAGGGATATATAATATTATATCTTGCAGTCTCCATCATTAGTTGAACACCGTAACATTCAAGTGGGGCCTAGAGACGGCTTTGTATTCCATCCTCCCTAAGAAAGGTCTCCATAAGAGTCAATACAAAGGTTAACTTCCTAACGGATAGGATTTCTGGATGTATTTTAGGATTGACTGACCTTAAGAGGTGGGGGGTGTGAATAGATTAAAAACTCTTTCATGACTTATGTCAAAACCTTGGTGAGCATACAAATTAACCTTTAACAAGATTGTTATGAGAAAACAATTTGGGGTTCAATTACTCACGGGTTTATATGTTTTGGAAAGTTTTCTAAATGGAAGAACGAGCAAGACACAGTATAAATCAGAAAAATGAAGTTGCTATATTAATAAAGTGGGGTGCCCATCTCCCATTTTAGGCTACAAAACAATAGAGAAAGGTATGTACAAAAGCAAACAGAAAGAGCTAGATCATTCTTCCTTCTCTTCCTCTGGCTGCTCCCCTTGGCCGGCTGCCTCCACCCTTGTACTAGCAGCTTCGACATCAGTCGGGGTCCCTTCAACAGCCTGCCTCCACCCTTGTACTAGCAGCTTCGACATCAATCGGGGTCCCTTCAACAACCGGAACCTGAGGCCTAGCTGAATCATCCTCTTGAACAGCAGCGCCCACCTGCACATCAGAAGACTCAATCCGGGTCCCTCGTACTATAGGAACCCCGGATCCAGCTGGCTCCTCATCCTCCTCCACCAGGACCACTCCTGAGGTAGACACGGGGTCCACCATTTGTTCTTCTTAGATAGGAGGATTCAGAGCAGCTCCCTCAGCACCATCAAGCTTGATCCTTGCAGCTGCACTAGCCCTTTGACCCGGATGAGCTGCGTCCTATGGGGGAACCTCTGCTTCATGGTCCCCATCTGCTAGTTGAGCAGCCTTCACCAGAATCTGATCCTGATCCCAGTTCAAAGTGGCCTGAAGGTCAAAAGGAGGAGGCAAAGCTGTGGCAACCTCATAGCAGGCCGTGAAATAGCTATCTTCAAATGTATGGCCCTGCTGAGCCTCCAGGCCTGCTATGGTGTCGCATAAAAGTTGGTCCTCATCTTACAGCAATCTATTATCCACTTTCACGCGCTCACTCTCCTCTTGATAGCGCAGGGACCTAACAGTCTTAGTATCTAGGCAACGCTCAAGGCGTCTGACAGCCACCAAGGCCTTCTGCCTCTCCTCTTCAGATTCTTTGGCTTCTTGGATCAGATGGGTCACACTCTGCTGGGTCTGGACCAGTTCTTGCTAAGTATCCTCTATTTTTGCTTGGAGGCCGATATATGCTTCCTTCAGGGTCAGTAGCTACTTCTCCATAGCCAAAGCAAATTTGAATCCCTGCAAAAAGAAGAGAAAGTCAATACCTGCCAGAAGGAAGAAAAGGATAACAAGAGAGAAGAGGGAAGTCTACCTCAGCTAAAACAGACGTCCCTTCAATGACCAGAATCTCTGTGGGAAGCTTTGCCATATTTGTTAAGTTTCCACCAAGGCAAGATGTAGCAAATCAGGATACAACTTCGTCAGGAGTAGTACCTCCCAACCCCAATCCGGATGGGACGTCAGCAGGAGAGGCCGAAATAGGCGTAGCATCTTCCTTTTCTGTATGCTCGACATGGTCTTTGAAGACTACTGTAGTTAGGGGAGAGGCAGAAGAAATCTTCATAGCAGGGGAAGCAATGTCACGGTCTTTCTATTGTGCTTGTTTTCCAGAACCCCGGGCTTTAGCTGCCCAGGCTAGCATCGCCTTAATCCTTGAGCGCGATGGAGGAGAAGTAGGAAGACGGGCAGGAATCTTGGCCCTAGACCCCGCTGGAGCAATGGAAGAAGTGGTGACACCAGTAGAAGTCTTTGATGGAGCCAGAGGAGGAGTAGGATCTGTTCTTGTTTCTGTGGACCCCAACATGACTTTGGCAGTGGTAGAAGGAGAAGGAATAAGAGAAGTGTGAGTCGGCAGAGTTAGATTCCCCGTCCAGAGGAAGATGGGGACCCCGCAGCCATCGGGGCAGTGGATACAGCAAAAAGAGAAGAAATTTAAATAAAAGGAAGAAGAAGGAGAATATGTGTACGCATAAAAACAGGGGAATTAGATGCAGTCAACTTACCAGGGAGGGCGAGGGAAATCCTCAGGTATCGCTCTAGTCGGCCTCCTTCAAAGGGGTCTAAAGTGGGATACTACATATTTGTGTACCCCCTTTTCATGATCCTCATAAGGATATCCCAGGATTCAAGAGCTAGCACCCCTTTCGCCCACTTGTCCTTTGCTATGAACTATGTAGGGACAGGGTATTCATACCCCCCAATAAAGGCAGTGCGCCCCCACTCGCCTTCAACCACGAGTCATTCCTCCTTCCAGGGCGCTGCATACTTCATGTTCTCCCCCGGGACAATAAACTTCATATCATTTGATGTCCTCAGGTAAAATTGACCCCGGGGCACCATACTGGCAATATTGAAGATAAAGCGGAGCTAGTCCAACCCTGACTCCCGGTCAATGTGAACTTTCTCGCATTGCTCCTTCTAGAGCACCAAGAACCCTGTCAGATGCTTCCAGAAGCTTGGCGAGATCTAGAGAGGAGCCAATTCTAGCGCCACGAGAGCCCGGAGGAGAGTAGGATGCAACGGCAGCCGGATTCCACACTCAAAAGCCGCTTTGTGAATTAATAGACGGTCTTGGGGAGGGGTGTACACGTCGTAACCCATATGAGGAAGAGAAAGAGTAATGTAGTCTGGAACTTTGTATTCCTCCTTCAACTTGGCCAGCGTATCCAAGGTACACACGAAGTCGGGGACCAACCTCCCGTCATGGAAGGGGGTGAAAGAACCGGCTTGGACCCCGACTAAAGAAATGCCCCCATCACCACCTCCCTCGCCGCTACCAACCTGTGCAACATCCCCCTCCTTGTTGATTAAAACTGGGTCTTCTGGCTGGTTATGGAAACCCAACCCGATTCAGAGATTTCGCATGGAGCGACGACGTTGAGTCCGTGGGGTAGCATCAGTCATTTCGACTCCACCTCGGCCTCGTTTCCTCCCTATTGAAGTCAGAGAGTCCTCCACCATATCCGCCTTCTCCGTATTAAAGAGGGCGTCGATGCTGTCTGAGTGAGGCGGAGACGCGGGGTCGTGATGGGTGGAGGCTATCATAGAAGGATTTTGTTCGAGGGTAATTTCTTGAGAAGTGGGGAGTTTTGAAGGAGAAGCCATTGATAAAGAAGAAGAAGGAAGGTAGAATTTTTTTTTTTTAAGATTGTTGAGTAAAAAAGAAAGAAAGCAGAGCAGTTAGGGTTCGTTCTCTGTTGTGATTTTGAAAATTTACTTGAAAGTGATGAAGAAAGCACCAGCAAGGCCGGTCTATTTATAGAAGAGGGGAGGCAGTGGTACACTAGGAAATCAGGAGCAGTGACCGGCGGATTGAGTTAGAGACGTTTCCGCATTAATCCCGCCAAAACGGCTCTTTTTGAAAACGAAGAAACCAATCATCGAGTGACACGCAGACTGCACAATTAGTACTAACGTATCAAAGAAAGATTTCCTCCTCCACAGAGGAAACCAGTTAGACAAGGAAATATGCAGACAGATAAGGGGGAAAATCCTTCAAGCATAATCCAGATCCTGACTCCGACCCCAACAAGGTATCAGTGCCCAAGTCAGGTGGGACTTCTGTTAACCACCAAAATTGGTGAAGAACCAAAGAAGAATTTTCCACCTTGACACGAGAAGGATATAAGAATCCAGACACCATCCAGTTACCCTGATGAAGGGGGACCCCGACTGATCGAAGTACATACCCCCTTCAGTGGGGTCCAGCCCAACCTTTCCCCAGCTTATCAAAGACCCCGTCAGCATCTTGATTCAAAAGCATTACCTCGAGCCGGATTACTCATTAAAACCCGCAACGAGGTTCAACCCAGTTATGTCCTAGATACCTATGAGCCTCGCAGCACCCCGACACGGAGTACCACTAAGCGTCCCACTATAGTACTAGCTAAACATCCCCCAACTTCAGCAGCAGGATGCCTAGTGGTTTACACTCTCTGATATAACTAGCCCGCCAAGCAGGAAGATACCAAGCAACAAGATTCTCATACCATAAATTAGAAGCTCCATAAAGACTTATTAAAACGCCACCGTCTAGTTAAAACAGAGGAGATATACTCCTTCCCGCCAGAGAGTCCTATCCTAAATAGGTCAACTCAGTCAGAGTCCTCCTAGGAAGGAAAGATTTACCTACGAGATTGACTCCTCCTAGGGAGGAAAGACTGGATTCTGCACGTAAAAGCCGCGAGAATATCTCTTAAAATGAAGGAGGTCCTGTAATCGCCAAACCCTAGACCAAAATTGTAGGAGTGCATGGCAAGCAACAGGACCTATATATATACTGTTGGGGTTTTTGCTCTAAAGCTTGTAATTTGTAAATGTGAATTGAACATAAAATAAAAGAAGTAGTTTATTCATTCACAATGTCTCATACATTTCTAATAATATGTGTACTTAAAATCCAAGATTGCTGGATGTAATTTCAAACTGAGTATATGAATGTCATATACAGATGGATTCAGTTTGAAACAAGCAATCTAAAGAGTCCGTAGATAGCAAATAAAGCTGGGTACTTTGTTTGTGGTCAATCTACAGCTGCGGTCCATTCCGTAATGTACGGTGATCTTATCCTAGATCATTCATATGGAGATATGAGTGTAAGGATTCCCTTTTGTTGATTGGCTTGTTTCGTGGACAAACCACATGTTGGGGTTGATGTAAGGGTAGCTTAGGAATTGGTGATCATCCAATGGCCCTTTCAAGACCTCAAGAGAAGAAGCACCAAAGGTAAATTCTAGTGCTTACTTGCTTTGAAGAGATCTAGTTGCACACACACACAACTCATGCATAAATCTTATTCTTGTATGTTGTGTGTTTTATATGAGTGCTTGCATATTGTTGAACATCTCTTCATGCATGTTTATTTGATTGCATCTAGTTTATTGAAATGCCATAACATGTTTAGGCATTAGGATGCAAAGTCATGAATTTTATTCATGCTTGTTTGAATTGATTGCATCTTGTTCTATGATAATGCCATGACATGATAGGCATTAGGATGCATTCAATTCCCACACTTGCACTTCATGTTTGATTAGCTTTAAGTGTGGTGTAATTCATTTCCCAAAGGATGTTCGGAAACGTCCGCGCGTGCACGTTGGTGTGCATGGTTTAGCGCGATGATCGTCGGTGGAGATGCCCTTGGCTTCTCCTTTGGATTCACCATATTTGGTGAATGACGATTGAGATTGGCAACCTGGCCGCCGAATCGAAACCGTCAATCAAGACCTGATTGTAATAAATGTCTCGGGTCTAAAACGACGGTTATGATCGGTGGTTATGTACCCGCCGAATGAAAGCATCGAATGAAACCAAGGTTCTCGGGTTTCAATTCGGCGGTTACATTCTACGGCGGTTACATTCTACGGCCCCAATCGCAGAATGAAACCATCGATCGTGCGTTTTCAGGAATAAAATTATATTTTCACATGCCCTGTTTTTGGTCTCTATAAATACATCCTTATCTCTGGTTCCCAAACTAAGTCTCTGATCCCAAGAACCCTAGAGAGATATTTTATAGAGACTTGAGAGAAAAAGCTTAAAGATCACATCTTTATTTCTCTCAACCCATTTCCATATGCATAAATCATCATCTAAGCATCAACTAGGATCATCTAGTGTTTGCTAATGCATGGGTCTTCTTCAACACACAAGGTATGATTTGTTGAACACTAATCTCATCTAATTTTAGTGTTTTTACTTATCAATTTTATCTCTTTTATCACTTGTATGTTCTTTGAGTAATTTCTACATACATTATTGAGATTATGTGTTGATTGGGTTAATTTTTACATAGCTTAATTGATTAGGTCATTATTGCCTAAAAGCTATGCCATAAACATTCTTGTGTGCTTGATTGATAACTAGGTTGATAGATTGTGTTTTAATCAACTAGTTAATCCTTTGAATGTTTGTGGGTTATTTTTGATAGCTATTATATCTAGGATTGGTTATCCTTTACATAGCTAAGCTATTATGCCATGTCATATAGCTATTTTGATATCTAGGATTGATTTTATTGTCATCATATAATCCTAGGTAAGCATCTAGAGTACCCTAGCTCTTATTGCATATTTGGATATCATTGCATATTCACATAGGGTGTTGATCTCTTCAGAGAAGTAAGTCTTATGTGATAGACTGGGATTAGGTCGTACACCGGGATTAGGTGGTCACTCAAGCAAATTGGATTAAGTCCACTTTTACAGGCCTGCGGGTAGTGGTAACGGGATATAGGCTGGGATTAGGTCGTCAAACCGGGATTAGGTTGTATACGCTATCACAATTAGTGGATTCGAGGTTCGAGTGTGGTGCACTTACCAGCACATGGTTTTTCCCTACTGAGGGTTTCCACGTAAAAATCAAGTGTCGTTTATATTTCCACACCTTATTACACTTGATTATTGTTTTGTGAATTGGGTTATATTTGTAATATTGACTAATCTGAAAATTTGGTAATAACGGATTAACAACCCATTCACACACCCTCTATGTCGTTTTTAAAAGACACGCACGCGCATTTATTTGTGAACTTTCAATGAGAATGGAGAAACCTTATATGATTTGATCATATAGGATTGGGCCATGATCTATATGAATCTCTCACCAAGATCCGTTAAAAGATGAGATTCATATATATCAACAAATGATGGCTATATATGGGTGATTTTAATTCTGAGTGTCTTATCGACTCCTTCAGGTTAGATCGTGGTTTTTGATATACCATGGGTGAGATCGGAGTTGCATTCCCGGTCAATAACTTCGTATGTTGTAATCGCGGTTGGGCTTGTGGCTAGGAAGGTCTGCACACAATAGTGGAATCCACTCATTCTTATGAGAAGTAGATAGTAGTTCCCTTAAGGGTTGATTCGGGGCTTGAACAATATGAGCGCTCTCCTAATTCCGTAAGGAATGTAGGATTTATTGTTCATTAGAGAATCAATGGTACTTAATGGAAAGATAAAATTAGAGGGGTATAACGGACATTATGACCCAGCTCTAATTATGAACTACCTGTGGAGGATTATACCATATGTAATAGCTATATCGATGGACACCAAGAATTATTGGTTTGTGTTAAAACGTTTACAGTTGAGAGAGTGCAACTTCGGGTTTTTAGTGGAATAACACCGAAGTTAATAATCATAAAATATTAATTAAAGAGTTTAATTATTTATTTCTAAGGATTATTGGAACTCAAAATACTGTGGGTCCATTAGGTCCCCTTGCTAGCCCGGTTGATTAAGGTAACAAGGGTCACGGTTAATTAATTGGATTGTCCAATTAATTGTGTTTCGAAAGTGACACGTGTCTATTCAGGAGTTAATTGAATAATGAGATTATTTAATTAATTAATATTAATGATTATGTTAATTAAATAATTAGATTATTTAATTGTGCAATTAATCATTAGATGGAGGGTGTGTTGATTGATATTTAATTTTGAATGAAGAAAAGATAATTTGATTATTTTATTTTCATTTAATTAAATATTTAAATTTGAATTTAAAAGAGTTTTGAATTCAAATTAAATCAAATAAATTAATTAATATCTTTAAAAGATATTCGATAACTAAAAAGATTTTATTAATTAGTTTAAGTTTAATATATATATATATATGATATATGTTATTTTAAAGATTGATTTGAGTGAGAAGTATATGATACAAACAAAAACAAAAACAAAAAATACATCAACACGCCACACATATTCAAAAAGGAGAGAAAGCAATCTAGGGTGCGGCAACCAAAAGAGAAAACAAATTAAAAGAAAAAAAGTTCTTTTTTTTTTCTTATGGTGGCCGAATTCTCCTGGAAACAAAACAAGGGTTGTTTTGTGTTCTTCTCGTCTACCTCCATACAGGTTCCTGAATACCGTGACACGCCCACACGTCATTACCAGTTTCGGGAGATAGCAAGGAAGATCAAGTGGTTCAAATCAGGAGCATATCATATTAAAGTGAAGTAGCCTCCAACGCTGGTATGAAATTGTTTTCATCTCCTTCTTATTGTTTTCAATTATTACCATACAAATGTGTTTATTTGATGATTGCTTTTAAAATTTTTAAAAACCTTTCCGCTGCGCAATCTGTAACCCTAGGTTCCAACAATTGGTATCAGAGCCTATTTTTGTACAGTATAATCGAATTCGATTGCTCCTGACTGCATGTATGAATGTGTAAGCACTTTTCTAATGATTGTATGGTGTTTATAATTTTTATTTATTTATTTATTATTAACATGGTTGATCGTTAATTGTATGGTACAATGGGTTTAGGTTTTGTTTTTTAAAGGTTGTAATCTCATGTAATATTAATCCCGGGATGTAATTTTAATATTTTTATTTTCTGCTATATTTTCTTTGTTGTAAATTTTCTGTTATGTATTTTATTGTAAAATATGTACGAAGAAATTATTCGAAGAAGACGATGAAATCGGACGTGTGTTGGACACACAAATAGACGGCACATGTGCATGTCACTTATTATTTTTTTTCATGCAATATTATTGTTGCAGTGCAAATGTTGCATGTTGTAAAGAAAAAAAAAAAGGGTGCAAGTGTTGCACGCATAAATATATATATAATGCAACACATGCAACGTTATTGCACACAGCACATGCACATCAGATGTGCAATGCAATTATAACAGTCCTTGCGCAATTGTTGCACAATAAATTTATGCTGTTACAAATTTGCGCAATGCCATGCACTCACATGCACAATTGTTGCGTAACAACACCGCTGCAACATTCAATTGTTGTGTGTTTTGTGCAGCATTCACATTGTGTATTCGAAAGCTGAATGGGTCGGAATATTTTTATTAATAACTTGGGCCTCCAATAAATGTTAAGTGTAACATATGGGCCTTAGTTTAATGATTCATGAGATGGATCACCATTAAAAATATTAAAGTTAATCAAGTTGGACTTGGTTAAAAGCCCATTAGATGCAAAAGATGGACTTGAAGAAAAAAATATTACAAGAAGACCAAGGAATGCCTTGGATTAAATTTTGTAATTAGATTTTTTAATTTTTTTTAAGTTAGATAAACCCATTGTACTCGGTCAACTCATGTATGCTTTTATTATGAGATGATTAAAGCATTGCCATGCATATACATATCATTTAGATTAGGTGTGCCTACACATATATATGTTGATATGTCATACATGCATTATAGCCATCTATATCATGTGTTTATTTTTTTTAATTTGATTAAAATGAGTCATTCACATAATTGGCTATAAATTAATGATATTAGTTTTTAGCAGTAAAAACTTGGTAATTCTCATTAATCACTAATCTAATTATTAAAGAGTTTAATTACTTAGATTAGTAGGGTCCTTTAATATATATTAGGATTAATTTGATTTAGTCCCTAATAATAATTGGACCTAATAATGTGTTTAGTTTTAATAGTTAAAACTTGGTGAATACACATTTATTAATTCTAGTCTTACTAAATAGTTTACATAGATTAGAATTATCACTAATGAACTAGATTTTTAAGAGTTAAAAATCGAATTAGTTTATTAGTTATTGGAATAGGATTCTAATAATTTGTAATTAATGCACTTGACGCTTAGATTGAAATTAGCCGTTTAATCTAGTTTAAACTAGGTGCATTAATATTAATAGAAAATGCTTATTATAAAATAGTGAGTGGGAGAGGGATATATGACATTATATCCCGCGGTCTCCATCATTAGTTCAACACCGTAAGATTCGAGTGGGGCCTCGTGACGGCTTTGTTTTCATCCTCCCTAAGGAGGGTTTACATAAGAATCAATATCAAGGTTGACTTCCTAACAGATAGGATTTCTGAGGGGATTTCGGGATTGACCGACCGTAAGGCGGTAATTCTCGAGTTAAGCTCATGAGATCTGAAATGATGGGTTACGCTCACAAGGTTTTAATTAAATTGGTTAATTATCAACCTGACTGAAATATACGATGGTTGAATGTTAGAGGAATAAGAGTTATTCTGGTATAACATTTGATTAAGAATGTCTCGATCCAACATGCAAGAATTTGACTGACCCTAAGGCAGCATTTGCTTGTGGTATGTTGGATTGTCGTGGCGTAGTAACACTTTTTAGGGTTGTTCTTGTTCTTTAAACATTTTCATGCATCATGTTTAATTTTATGCCAAACATTCGCACATGTTTTGAATGTATGAATGAATGAATTCTTTATTTATGTTTTTTCAGCCATGTCAACTGCACTATTACAAATAATAGCAAATGATAAATTAAATTAACTGGTAATAACTACACTAAATGGAAACACAATATCAATGCAATTTTGGTCACCAAGGACCTTAAGTTTGTGCTTATAGAGGAATGTCCTCTAATGCCTACTGCCAATGCCGCACGAACTGTTTGTGAGGCATATGAGAAATGGGTCTCATCAGATGAGAAAGCTCGAACATATCTTTTAGCAAGTATAACAGATGTGCTTGTCACTAAGCACGAAGCAATGAGTAATGTATTTAAAATAATGGAGTTATTGTAAGCTATATTTAGGCAACCCTCTGAACAAAAGCGGCACAAAGCTGTTCGTTCCGCTATGCTCGTTCAAATGAAGGAGGGTACATCAGTTCGGGAACATGTCTTGAACATGATGTCCTACTTTATCACGGCAGAGATTAATGGTGGGGCAATTGATGAACCCAGTCAAGTGAGCATCATACTGACAACTCTTGCAAAGAGTTTTGATTATTTTAAAAGCAACTATGGGATGAACAAGTTGAGGTTTAGTCTGACTCAGTTGCTTGATGAGCTCACTATCTTTGAGTCCATAACTAAGGACAACAAAGATAAGACCAGTGAGGCAAATGTTGCTGAACCATCTTCTTCTAAATCAAAGAAGAGGAAGAGGTTTGCTGGGAAGGCTAAGGGTAAGCCCAAACACAAGAAAGCCCAAAGCAAGAAGAAAAAGGCAAAAAGTAAATGTGATTTACTTGTTCTTGAATCATGTATAGTGGAAGATGATTCTTCACCCTAGATAGTTGATTCCGGGGCCACGAACCATGCTTGTTCTTCTATGCAAGGGGCTGAATCTTAGACACAACTTGAGGAGGGATCCTTTTCTATTCGTGTTGGGTAAGGGGATGTCGTGTTAGCCCGAGCAGTCGGTGAAGTTAGAGTACATTTTGGAAGTTGTTTCATTATTTTAAATAATGTATATTTAATTGCTGGATTTACTCGAAATTTGATTTCAGTTTCAAAGTTGTTGGAACAATTATATTCTGTTTCCTTCAATAATAAGTTTGTTATTATTGCAAATAATGGTTTGAATATTTGTTCAGGATTAAACGAAAACAACTTGTATGTTTTAAGGCTGTTAATACATACTACACTACTCAACACTAAATTGTTTAAAGTTGAAAAACCTAAAACAAAACGACAAAAGATTTCTCCAGAAAATGAAACGTATCTATGACATCTAAGACTTGGCCATATCAACCTTGACCGGATAGATAGACTAGTGAAAAGCAGACCTTTAAGTGAGTTAAAGGTTGGCACCTTACTTGTCTGCGAATCCTGTTTAGAAAGTAAAATGACCAAGATACCTTTTACTAGAAAAGGGCTGAGAGCTAAAGAACCACTAGAGCTTATACATTCAGACGTCTGTGGACCGATGAATGTTAAAGCAAGGGGTGGTTATGAGTATTATGTCACCTTTATAGATGACTACTCAAGATACGGATATGTCTACCTAATGCAACGGAAGTCGAAAACTTTTGAAAAGTTTAAAGAATTTCGAGCCGAAGTTGAAAATCAGTTAGGAAAGACTATTAAGACTCTACGATCAGATCGTGGAGGTGAGTACCTTGACCAAGAGTTTGAAGACTTCATGGTCGAGTATGGGATAGTGTCCCAACTCACAGCTCCTAGTACACCTCAGAAGAATGGTGTCGCGGAGAGGAGAAATAAAACCCTAATGGAAATGGTGAGATCTATGATTAGTTTCTCATCGTTACCAAATTCCATTTGGGATTATGCATTACAAAAAGCGGCATACATTTTGAATGTAGTGCCATCCAAATCTGTTCATAAGACTCCTCTAGAGTTGTGGAATGGTCGTAAAGTTAGTTTGCGACATTTACGCGTATGAGGGTGTCCAGCACACGTGCTGAAGAACAAAAGTGGAAAGCTAGAACCCAAGTCTGTGGTCTGCTTATTTGTAGGATACTCCAAGGAGACCAGAGGTGGATATTTCTATAGTCCTGAAGATAACAAAGTGTTTGTATCGACAAATGCAACGTTTCTTGAGGATAACTATATTAGTGATCATAAGCCTCATTCTAAAATTGTATTGAATGAGTTGGAGCCTGGTGAGACCAGTTCTAAATTAACAAGAGTTGTTGATCCATTAACATCTGAGAGTCAGATGATTCCTAGTAAAGATACACTACCACCTAGACGTAGTGAGAGGGTTGTGAGATAGTAAACGTTATTTAGGTGTAAGTAAGGGACAAGATGTTGTTTCTGCTGATAGTGTGGATGATCCATTGATATTTAAGAATGCAATGGAAGATCCTGATAAAGAGGAATGGCTTAAAGCTATGAATCTCGAGATGGAGTCCATGTACTCTAACTCAGTCTGGGAACTTATAGACTTACCAGATGGGGTGAAACCCATAGGGTGTAAGTGGATTTACAAGAGAAAGAGAGGAGTAGACGGGAAGGTAGAGACCTTCAAGGCAAGGCTAGTGGCCAAGGGTTATACCCAAAAAGAGGGGATCGATTATGAAGGGACCTTCTCGCCAGTAGCCATGTTTAAGTCTATTCGGATTCTCTTATTCATTGTTGCCTATTTTGATTACGAAATTTGGCAAATGGACGTCAAGACTGCATTCTTGAATGGCAATCTTGATGAGAGCATCTATGAGATGCAACCAGAGGGATTCGTGTCTCCAGATCAAGAGCAAAAAGTTTACAAGTTGCAAAGATCCATTTATGGACTTAAGCAAGCATCTAGATCATGGAACATAAGGTTTGATTATGTGATCAAGACCTATGGCTTCAAGCAAAACGTTGATGAGCCTTATGTATACAAGCGCATCATTGATAAGAAAGTAGTTTTCTTGGTCCTATATGTAGATGACATCCTACTCATTGGGAATGATGTGGGAATGTTGTCTGATGTAAAGGGCAGACTAGCTAGCCAATTCCAAATGAAAGATTTGGGAGAGGCAAGTTATGTTTTAGGGATCCAACTTATAAGGGATCGTAAGAACAAATTTATAACACTGTCTCAGGCATCATATATCGACAAGATTCTTGTTCATTCTTTTATGCAAACTCCAAGAAAGGTAATTTACTTTTCAAGCATAGAGTTCACTTGTCGAAGGAATAGTGTCCTAAGACACCTCAAGAAGTTAAGGATATGAGACGTGTTCCCTATGTATCAGCAGTAGGTAGTCTCATGTATGCAATGTTATGCATGAGACCGGACATCTGCTTCGTAATGGGAGTAGCCAGCAGATACCAGTCCAACCTAAGATTGGATCATTGGGCTGCTGTCAAGACTATTCTCAAGTATCTTCAGAGAACAAGAAACTATATGCTAGTGTATTCATGACAGGATTTGATCCCGTTAGAATGTACGGATTGCTGATCCATTTACGAAGACCTTAATGGCTAAAGTGTTTAAAGGTCACCTAGAGGGTCTAGGGTTACAAGATATGTCTCACATGATTTAGTGTAAGTGGGAGATTGTTGGGGTTTTTGCCCTAAAGCTTGTAATTTGTAAATGTGAATTGAACATAAAATAAAAGAAGTAGTTTATGTAGGGAAAAAATACCGTAGTACACGTAGCGGAAGCGAGACTAAAAATAGATTTAGTAACTTTAAAATTTTTTCCTTTTTTATGAACCTTAACCCTTTAATTAATTAAACATATATATAATCAACAAAAGAAGAATACCTTTTGTCGCGTGATCCGATTGACTTACGTCGATGGTAATCCGCAAGATCTTCAATCCTAGCACGAACGTGAATCACCTAGGAGAGTGGTCTCCCTTTTTCTTTGAATTGCAAACCTGAGAATGGACAAACAAACTTTTCTTTTCTTTTGTTAGTCACAAAACAATCAAAAGAAGACTAAGATTATTCCGGTCACTTTTGAGTTCTCAATCTAATGATCGAAACTCGCGTGAACCTAAATCGATGTTGTACACACAAGCTTATTGATGAACAAGCAATTAGTGTACCATCAAAGAATAATCTATTCACTCTTTTATGTTTTAGTAGAATAAATGATCCTTTCCATGAATTGAGAAGAAGAAGAAGAAGATTGAATCAAGCACCACACCCTCTGGGTGGCCAAATTCTATAAGTCCAAATATATAGGTGGCCAAATTTTCTTCCTCTTTTTCTTTTAGGGTGGCCGAAAATCCTACTCCAAAAGGGACTAGGGTTGCCGCAAATCACAAGCAAAAAGGAGTTTGTGTTGCACCCTAATTCCCATCTAGTTTAAGACTTTAAACCCTAATTCAACTCATATATCTTTTATTCTTTTATTTGACTAAATAAAAAGACTTCTTATTTGATTAAATAAATAAAATTAATTATTTATTTTCTTATCAAACAAGTCTTTTAATTTTAGTATACTACTACCAATAGTATAACTCTAGGAATCATATTTCCTAATCAGAAAAGATTTGTTTCTTAATTAAACAATTAATTAATTCTTATTTAATTAAAACAATGAAACAAAATAATATATTAGGTTAAAAAGCACCTTGCCACCCCACTCATACAAATGGGCCATATATTATTTTCTTATTTCATTTAATCCATTACACTTTAAATAAAAAGCCCACATGTGAACCAGACCCATTCTTACTAAAAGAAACAAGCTCACATGCCTTTCATTAATATATTAATATAATTGAGCAGCCCATTAAATAAATAATGTGCAAATTATATTCTTAATATATTAAATGCAATTCTAAATGGACCCATAAATTGGTCCGGTAGAATATATCAAGTGATCCATACAAGTACGTGTGGATTGGGGATCTTGGCGGGCTATCTAAATTTAAGCTTCAATAGACATAACCTAATCACAATCAACAAATGATCCACTTAGGTTCGATCCATTAATTTTAACTCATTCCACTAAAGAGCTAAAATTGAACTCTTAAATAAAGACAGAAAAGGAAGATGTTCCTCATTCATACCCTAGACAATCATGTTGGAGATAGTGTATCCTTGTGATTAATATCAGTAATCGCCAAGAGTTCATAGACCGCCTATAACTCTCCAAGTTACCATATTTACTCATATGACCACGTTTTGAACTTGGATATTTTGACTTGTCCAGAAGCCATGTTTTCAATAGACACTATCGAAAACTCAACGTTGAGATTTAATATCCAATTACCTCAAAACATCCATATGATATACTCTCATTTAATAAATGGATCCACGATGTCCATATCTATATATGAAGTCCTCTATCGATTAACAAATGAATATCACCAAACTATCGAGGATAGACTATACGATATAATCGTACTCATTGATAACTCAAATGATATCACTTGCAACCATAAGTCCATCATTTATCTCAGGATTAAGATAGACTCTCCGATTGTCCTGATAATGAAAAGACTTTTATCTACTGACGGTTATAGATAAAGTATTTCATTGTGATCCAGTTCAATGCACCCAGTGCACTAGATTCTTTTGCTCGAAGACACTCCAATGATTTTAGACTCATCATATCTCATTTGATCCCACTCAAATGCTAGCAAAAGAATTCTACAACTTTAACAAGATAAAGGTGCCCAACCTTTAACTTAAGTTGTGAACAATATTCAAGACTAACTAAAGAATTGTGTCTACCACATACATATCCAGATGTACGAACAATTCTTCTTTTCTCATAGTCTTTAGACCTTATGATTATTTACTTTGACAATTATAATATTAAACTATAAATGCTATAAGATTTGTTTAAACCAAAAATCACCTTATTAATATGAAAAAGATTGTTAATCACAATATTACACTCTTGCTATTGAGCATAATCCTAACAATCTCCCACTTGCGCTATAGCAAATGTGTCATATCTCTCAAGCCCATGTTCACTAGATGCCCATCGAAACTCTTCTGAGGTAGAGCCTTTGTGAAGGGATCTGCTAGATTTTCTGCTGACGCGATTTTGGTAATCGTCACGTCACCTCTTTGAACAATCTCCCTTAAAAGATGATACTTTCTTTCAATGTGTTTACCTTTCTTGTGACTTCTTGGTTCTTTCGAATTAGCCACTGCTCCACTGTTGTCGCAGTAGATAGTGATCTGCTTATTCGCACTGGAACCACTTCCAAGTCAATCAAGAATTGGCGGAGCAAAACAGCCTCTTTGGCAGCCTCGCATGCAGCAACATACTCAGCTTCCATGGTGGAATCAGCAATACAAGATTGCTTGATACTCCTCCATATAACTGCTCCTCCTCCAATAGTAAACACAGCCCCTAATGTGGATTTTCTGGAGTCAGAATCTGATTGGAAATCAGAATCTGTATACCCAACGGGAATTAAATCCCCTCTCGAGTATACAAGCATATTATCTCTCGTTCTCTTAAGATACTTGAAAATATGCTTGACTGCCGTCCAGTGATCAGGACCAGGTTTCGATTGAAACCTACTAACTATGCCAACAGCAAAACAAATATCTGGTCTAGTACAGAGCATTGCATACATAAGACTTCCAACTGCCGAGGCATATGGAACTCTACTCATGAATTGCTCTTCATGCTCATTCTTAGGAACTTGTTCCTTAGAAAGCTTGATTCCATGTCTGAAAGGTAACATACCTTTCTTGGAATCCTGCATGGAAAACCTAGACAAGATCTTGTCTATGTATGAAGCTTGGGATAATGCAATCGTTCTATTCTTTCTATCCCTTATTACTTGGATACCTAGAATAAAACTTGCTTCTCCTAAGTCCTTCATATCAAATTGTTTTGCTAACCATTCTTTTACTGATGTCAATACACCTACATCGTTTCCAATGAGTAGTATATCATAAACATAAAGAATCAGGAAAACCAACTTGTCGCCCTTAATCCTTTTGTATACACAAGGTTCGTCAAGATTCTGAATAAATCCAAAACCTTTGACAGCTTGATCGAACCTTATGTTCCAGGATCTGGATGCTTGCTTTAATCCATATATGGATTTCTGCAACTTGCATACCTTTTCCATTTGGCCATTTTCAATGAATCCCTCTGGTTGCATCATGTAGATGCTTTCGTCAAGACTTCCATTAAGGAAAGCTGTCTTGACGTCTATTTGCCAAATATCTAGATCTAAAGATGCTGCAATGGACAAGAGTATCCTAATGGATTTAAGCATGGCCACAAGAGAGAAGGTTTCCTCGTAATCGATACCTTCTTTCTGTGTATACCCTTTAGCTACCAATCTAGCTTTAAAGGTTTCCACCTTTCCATCCATACCTCTTTTCCTCTTGTATACCCACTTGCACCCAATGGGTTTTATCCCTTTAGGCAAGTCTACAAGGGACCAGACATTGTTATCGAACATAGATTCAATCTCAGATTGCATTGCCTTTTGCCAATGGCGACTATCAACATCCTCTATAGCTTCCTTGTACGTGTAGGGATCATCGTCGTCCGGGAGATTCTCCACTGATTCTCCCAGACCGATGTATCTTTCGGGTTGTGTTCTAACCCTCCCACTACGACGAGGAATGGTAGGTTGTTGATCTTGTGTTGGATCGGAACTTACAATTGGGTTTGGTTGTGTAACCTCTCGTGGAATTGTATCTCCTGACATCTCATTCAGGACAATTCTACTTCTAGGCACAAAATCATTCATATAGTCCTTTTCCAGAAATTTAGCATTTGTCGAAACAAATACTTTAAGATCTGAAGGACTATGAAAATAATATCCTTTAGTTTCTTTTGGATACCCTACAAATATACATGTTTCCGAACGGGACTCCATCTTTTCTGTCTTTCCTTTTAACACATGTGCAGGACAACCAAATATCCTTAAGTGTTGTAAACCAGGCTTGCGCCCAGTCCATAACTCATGCGGTGTTTTAGGAACAGACTTAGATGGTACATCGTTTAGAATGTATATAGCAGTTTGTAAAGCATATCCCCAAAAAGAAATAGGAAGTGTTGAATAACTCAACATAGACCTAACCATATCCAAAAGAGTTCTATTTCTCCTTTCTGCTACCCCATTTTGTTGAGGTGCACCTGGTGCAGAAAACTGAGAAACTATCCCATTATCAATAAGATATTGCTGAAACTCACCAGATAGATATTCTCCACCACGATCAGATCTCAAGATTTTTATTTGTTTCTCAAGCTGATTTTCCACTTCAGCTTTGAATGCTTTGAACATGTCAAAAGCATTCGACTTATGTCGTATGAGATACACATAGCCAAATCTCGAGTAATCATCTGTGAAAGTGATGAAGTACTCATATCCACCTCTAGCTTGAATGCTCATAGGTCCACATACATCAGTGTGTATCAATCCTAAACATTCAGTGGCTCTGGCACCTTTGGCAGAGAACGTCCTTTTGGTCACTTTACCTTCCAAACAAGATTCACAAGTTGGTAGATCATCAACCTTTAAGTCACTCAAAGGTCCGTCACATACCAATCTTTTAATCCTATTAAGGTTAATATGACATAGGCGTAAATGCCATAGGTAGGTTTCATCTTTTGATAATTTAACTCTTTTATGATTAGGTTCCGTTATTTCTGTGTCTAACGAGTGAGAGATATTTCTATGCAAAAAGTATAGACCGTTTTCCAATGTACCTTGGCAAATAATTTTGTCATTCTTACTAATAATAAAAACTTTATTAAAAGTAACCAAATATCCAAATTTATTCAAACAAGAAACTGAAATTAAATTCCTCTTGAATTGAGGTACATAATAAACGTCTATCAAATCTAAATGCCTTCTAGAATCCAAATAAACTCTAATATCTCCCACTGCACTTGCAGACACTAACGTTCCGTTGCCCAAGCGCAAATTGATTTCATTCTTACTCAGCCTTCTCCTTTCTTGAAACCACTGCAAGGAATAACAAACATTATTAGTGGCTCCAGAGTCTATGATCCAAGAATCTGTAGAATCTGCCAAAAAACATGTTTCAAGATAATTCACATTACCTTCTTCCTTCTTGTTCTGGGACTTTGGGCAATTTCTTTTCCAATGTCCCTTTTCACCACAAAGGAAGCATTTCCCTTTGATCTTGGTTACTTTCTTGGTCTCCTTCTTGGTAGGCCCAAGTTGCTTTTTCTTTTGTTGTTTCTTGACTTTCTGACGGGTCTTAACAGCAGCAACTTTACCAACCATATGAATCTCTTGACCTTTGCTTTTCACAAGGATCTTTTCAGCACTTTGAACATCTTGCATCAGGCCTCGTAAGGTGTATTCCTTTTTGTTCAAAATGTAGTCCAATTTGAACTGATCAAAGGAATCTAACAATGAATTGACAACCATATCAATTTTTGTCTCACCATCTATCTTAGTGCCATGCAGTTCAGCAATGTTGAGATGTGCTATGACTTTCATCATGTGATCCTTCACAGCCTGTCCAGGTTTCATCCTAAGATTCATAAAAGTAGTTACTGCCTCTCTCTTAGTCGTCCTGGACTTCCTAGCAAACATCTCCTCTAGAGACATCATTATATCAGCAGCGGACTCCATTCCTTCATGCTGCTGTTGCAACAAGTCGGAGATAGTGGCCATAATATAACATTTGGCCATATCATCTGAAGTCTTCCACTGCTCATACTCATCTCTTTGCATTATGCTAGATTCATTATTAGGAGCAGGTGGTTTATGAGTAGTTAGAACAAACTTATGTTTTTCACTTTGCAGCAACAGCCCAATTTTCCTTTTCCATGTGACATAATTATCTCCAGTTAAAGTGTTATCTTTTAGGATGTTTATAAGTGATGGGGTCATGATTTCTGAATAAAAACAAAACATATATAAGTAAATAATCATGATAAAGCAATTTAAATATTTATCTTGAATTAAATAAATAACTCAATCATAAAAATTCAACGGTGATCTAACACCCATAAATGTTACGCCTCCTTTGGGAGTTCGCACCATTTACTAGTTAGACTAGGTCCCACCTAATTGTTAACATAACAACCAGCGTTTTCAATTTTAGCCTTGCAATTTTACTGACAAGAACTCTTGGGAGGATATCAATAAAATTACATTGAGTGTGTTACCAAGATATCGACCCTCAATTTTCTCTCACGAAAATCCCTCCTTGGGGAGTAGATCTCGTTTGAGTCCATTGTCTAGTCTATCCTTGTAAGGAAGTATGTTGCTAAATTCCATTCATGGACGCCCCTTGGGGGGATTACCAATAAATAATTAAGCTCAACTAACCTTGGAGGCCATAGGTGTTACAAAAACACCTTCTCCCACTCAATTATTTAAGGCGTGTGATTAAATCCCATAGAATGATTTACCAAGTTATCTAGATGCCAATTTAGATACCTAAATCATTCAATGCATGTTCATACCAAAAGAGATATATGAGTGGCACTCCTATTCTATATGTCATGTTATCATACAATAACAAATATTGTAATATTTAAGCAAAAATTAAATAGCAACAATTTTGGACCATCCTAGAAAAACAGGTAAATTACAATTGTTTAGGAATACAAGATCTTCAAGTGGCCCATCAACCATACGCTCATCCTTCGGCCTCCTCCCATGGGCGTGCACAGCCCACAACCCCGCAAAGGGGCTGCCATGCAGAACCCATAAGGCCACACAAGGCTACCGTGCGCAGCCCACCATGTAATGGGCTTGCCATGCGCAGCCCAATCCACTCCTAGGGTGTTTACGGTGCTCGTTCTTGGTTCCGGTTGCTTCCTTTTTCTTCACGTCTTCGATTCTTCGATGTAGAACGTATTACAACTTTATTTAAACAATAAAATACTGCAGTATTTTTTTTTTTTATTCACTGCAGTACTTTTACAAACAAAAACTGCACATAAAAATTAAAAAAATGTAAGGATTCCCGGTTTTTGATTGACTTATTTCGTGTGCAAACCACATATTGGGGTTGTTTGTAAAGGGTAGCTTAAGTGATAGGTGTTCATGCTCAATGACCCTTCTCAAGACCTCAAGGTGGACAAGCACTCAAAGGTATATCTTGTGCTTACTTTCTTATTGAAGAGATTTAGTTGCACACACTCACTTGTAATGTTTGCATATGTATGCTTTACTTTAGTGTGCATTCTCTTCAAATGTCACTTTTCACACAAGCACATTGTTTGTCATATCTTGGTGTGTGTTTTGTGTCGTGTAATTTGTTTCCCGAATATGTTCGGAAACGTCCGCGCTTGCACGATAATGTGCTTGGTTTTGTGGGAAGATCGCCTTCGGAGAATGCCCTTGGCTTCTCCTTTGGTTTCACCATCATTGGTGAAACGGCGGTTTGATCGGCGGCCATGACCGCCGAATGAAACCGCCGTTTGATTCCAGAAAGCTCTGGACTGGATCTGCGGTTACGATTCGGTCGGCAGTCAGGCCATCGAATCGAAACCGCCGAATAGACCTGATGCATTTATTATTCTCGGGTTCTGTTCGGCGGTTTAATCAGCGGCCTGGCCGCCGAATTGAAACCGCCGAATTAGATATTTTAGGTCGGTTTCTTTTTGGGTTTTGATCGGTGGTTTCGATTGACCGCCGAATGTGGTCGCCGAATGATCCCCTGCTTCTCGGGTTCAATTCGGCGGTTACATTCTGCGGCCACGACCGCAGAATGAAACCACCGATCGGTGATTTCAAGGGCAAAATTGTCTTTTCACTTGCCCTGTTCTTGATGTCTATAAATATCACACTTTCTCATTTCTCTAACTTAGTTCTCTGACTCAAAAGAACCCTAAACTTGAAAGAGAGATTTTTGAGAGAAAATCAAATCAAGAACTCATTTTTATACACTCAAATTATACACATATGCATCAAAGATCATCTAAGCATTTTCTAGCATAGTTAGTTTGCTTATTTGAGTGAGTATTGGTCATCACACTTCCCTTGGTATGTTCTTCACTTTTATCATTGATATTTAGTGTTTTATTTATCAAGGCATCTCTTTTATTATTTGAATGATCTTAGATTAATATCTTATATTCAAAATAGAGATTGTTTGTGATGACATGATTGAGTGTTGTATTGTGATAGCTATCTAGGTTTTTATAATCTATTGTTAGCTAAGCTATTTGACATGTCATTTAGCAATTGATATCTAGGATTGCATTTATTGCCATATTATCATCCTAGATAAGCATATAGGGTTGCCTAGCTCTTATATGCATGTATTGAGTATTTCTACATATTCACACATAGGTTGTATTATCTCTTCATTGAGAATTTAAGTCTTGTTGGCTAAGGTTGCTTAGGCCACAAGCAATATGGACTAGAGCCACTTTTAAAGGCCCGCGTGGTAGAAGTGGGGGGTTACAGACCGGAGTGTTAGAGGAGGTCTACATAGGTTGTAAACTTCATTTCAATTAGTGGATTTCGAGGTTCAAGTGTGGCGCACTAAACAGCCCGTGGTTTTTTCCCAGGGGTTGGGTTTTCCACGTATACATCAAGTGTCATTTATAATTCCGCACCATATTACACTTGTTGTTTTTATATTGACTATTAGGAGCATTTTCATAATATTTACTTTAAACGAAAATTGGGTGAAAATTAGTTAAAATCTATTCACCCCCCCCCCCCCCCCCCATCTAGATTGATATTGTATACACACCGTGTTTATTTGTGAACTTTCAATTGGTATCAGAGCGGGTTCCTAGATATACTTAGGTGATCCTTGCTCACTTTTGGTGTGTATTGCATTGTGTGTGATTATTTGATTTCTTCACACATTTTGCATTCATCCAAACACTATGAGTGATTTCGGGATGAGCAAAGAGGGAGCGTCGAGTGTGAGGCCACCGTTGCTCACCGGCGTGAATTATGCCTCATGGAAAGGCAAGATGGAGGCATACTTGTGTCAAATCCATGATAGGGCATGGATGGCAATTGAGGATGGGTATGCACCTCTTATGATGACTCCCACTGGTGGAGGAGATCAAGTTCTCAAGCCTAAGGCGGATTGGACAAATGGAGAGTTTGAGATTTCAAAATGGAATAGAAAGGCATGGCACGCCCTTCTATGTGCAGTGGATGAAAATCAGTACAAACTGATTCAAAACACTAGGATAGCCAAGGAGGCATGGGATATCTTAGAGGTTGCACACGAAGGAACCGATGTTGTCAAGGATTCCAAGCTACAAGTCCTTCAAACGCAATTTGAGTTGCTTAAGATGGAGGAGGATGAGTGCTTCAATGACTTTGAAGTCAAGTTGATGGATATTGTCAATCAAAGCTATCAACTAGGTGATCCATACTCGGATAGGAAAGTTAAGCAGAAAATTATGAGGTCTCTCCCCGCTAGGTTTTAATCAAAAGTGATGGCTTTAGAAGAAAATTCTGAATATAGGGACATGAAGCCGAGCGAGGTAATTGGAAGACTCCTCGCATATGAGTCTAGGAAGGGTCCTAGCACTTCACCTCCTAAAAAGCAAAAAGGGATTGCTTTGAAAGCTTCCAAGGTTGAGAAGGAGGAAAAAGATGACTCGGACGAAGACACGGCTTTATTGCTTAGAAGATTCAAGAAATTTGTCAAGTTCGAGAAGGATGGTTTTGGATCCAAAGGCCAATACTTGAAGAAAAAGGCTTCTTTCAAGAGATTTGAGCCTAGGCAAGAGAATAGTGAAAGGAAAGGGATCCAATGCTATAAGTGTGGCGGTATAGGACACATCTCACCCGATTGTGGGAATTTGAAGAATAAGACGGGTAAAGTGATGGCCGCCACATGGAGTGATAGTGATAACTCCGGAGAGGGAGATAAGTCATCTAGTGATGATGAGCTTACCATTAACTATACGGCTTTTGGAGCCACTTTTGTAGAAGATAAAGTTGATGGTAAGAATGTTGTGACTAGTGATCCCATAGAAGAAAGAGATGAAGAAGTAGCTCAAGAAGTGGTTGGTGTAGCTACTCATTAGGATATGTCCATTACTTTATCAAGAGACAAATTTGATGATCTTGATGAAGAAGATGACTCCATTGGTGAGTTGGAGAACATAGAAGATGACTCAAGTATTGAGAATTTGTTACCAAACTCTACAAAAGGAAATGTAGAGAAAATGGATGTTCATGACTTTATAGTCAAGTGTGAAAGTTCTATGATGAAGGATAAAAGAAAGCTAAAGATTTTAGAGGAAGAAAATCTAGAACTTTAATCACACAATGACCACTTAAGTAAGCAAGTGGAGATAATGGGTCTTAAAGACAATGTTGAAAGCTCTAGGTTAGAGAATGAAAAAGAGATTCAAAGTTTAAAGGAAGAGAATCTTAGGCTTTCAACACTTGTTGACCACTTGAGTAGTGAAGTGGTAAGATCCATGAAGGATGAAGACAAGCTAAAAGATGAACTAGCTTTGTCTAAGAGGAATGAAGAAGGGTTGAAAAGAGAGCTTAGGAATGCTAGAGAATTGATCACTAAGTTGACCTCTAGCATGGAAAAACTCAACCACTTGTTGAGTGTTGGAAAATGCCCTAGTGACAAAAAAGGTCTTGGCTTTGAAGAAGACAAGGAGAGTCTCACTCCTAACAAGACCATATTTGTCAAGAGCTTAGGCAAGAAAGAGACTTCACCGGTGCAAACTCCTAGGAAGAAGATTGATCTAGGACAATGCTCTCATAGTTCCCAAGTGAAGGTAGTTTCAAGGAGACAATCTCAAGCTCAAAGAGTTCCTCATGCTAACTTCCCTCAACCTAAGATCCACAAAGGGAAGACACCTATCATGCAAGCTCAATTGAACGAGCAACCTTGTCTTGGTCAACAACAAAGAAGGAGAGATCCTATCCAACAACCAAGACAACCACAACGACAATGGAATGCACCAAAGCATGCACAAGGGAATGGTATGATTCCTAACTTTATTCCCACTTGTCATTTTTGTGGTATTGATGGTCATATAAGACCAAGTTGCTTTTATTACATTCAAATATGTAGAGTTAAAAGCATGATAGAAAAGAGAAAGGCTAGAGCTAGAATGCATGTTAACATAAAGGAAGAAACTCATTTGCATGATCCTTTAACTTCTAAAGCTCTAGAACCTTTATCCAATAGGAAGAAAAATATATCACCTAAGTGGATAAGAAAAAATAATGAACCCGCTTGCTACGAGACTAACAAGTCTCATATAGGTTCAACCGAGTCTAATGGACTTGGAAGGTCCATAGGACCTCATGACCTTCATTGTTGAAGGGTGGTTTTTGACCCCATATGGGGAACTCAAGCAAAGAGAGTTTTTGCATACTTGATGCATGCAAAATATTTTAAAGATCTTATGCTTCTTTGTTGATTGCTTAAGTAAGCTTGGTTGCACATATGTATATATGTTTTCTATTCAATAAGTGTGAACCTTGCTTTGTTTTCAATCCATGTCATATTTATGTTCAAACATGCATTTTTGGACTAGGAAATTTACATAGGAAGTATGATTTGAATGACCTATAGTTATTTCCATGACATGATGATTCTTGATAACATGCTAATGACATATGAAAAGCATGAAATTCAAATGACATGCTCAAATGAAAAAGCATGAATTGATGATTGCATAATTCTTAAACGCAAAACTTGTGTGAAAAAGCTTATGAGACTCAAATTGATTAAAGGATCTTGTATCCGGTCAAAGGATTTTACAATCCAAATGTCTCTCTTTCTTTATTTGTTGAATATGGCTACCATCATACGGGTTTCATATCCGGAAAAATCAAATAGGGTGCAAAGTCGCTGTTAGGATTATGCTCAATAGCAAGAGTGTAATAGTGTAATTAACAATCTTATTCATATTAATAAAGTGATTTCTGGTTTAAACAAATCTTATAGCATTTATAGTTTAATAATTGTTAAAGTAAATAATCATAAGGTCTAAAGACTATGAGAAAAGAAGAATTGTTCATACATCTGGATATGTATGTGGTAGACACAATTCTTTAGTTAGTCTTGAATATCGTTCACAACTTAAGTTAAAGGTTGGGCACCTTTATCTTGTTAAAGTTGTAGAATTCTTTTGCTAGCATTTGAGTGGGATCAAATGAGATATGATGAGTCTAAAATCATCGGAGTGTCTTCGAGCAAAAGGATCTAGTGCACTGGGTGCATTGAACAGGATCACAATGAAATACTTTATCTATAACCGTCAGTAGATAAAAGTAATTTCATTATCATGACAATCGGAGAGTCTATCTTAATCCTGAGATAAATGATGGACTTATGGTTGCAGGTGATATCATTTGAGCTATCAATGAGTACGATTATATCGCATAGTCTATCCTCGATAGTTTGGTGATATTCATTTGTTAATCGATAGAGGACTTCATTTATAGATATGGACATCGTGGCTCCATTTATTAAATGAGAGTATAATATCATCATATGGATGTTTTGAGGTAATTGGATATTAAATCTCAACGTTGAGTTTTCAATAGTGTCTATTGAAAACATGGCTTCTGGACAAGTCAAAATATCCAAGTTCAAAATGTGGTCATATGAGTAAATATGGTAACTTGGAGAGTTATAGGCGGTCTATGAACTCTTGGCGATTACTGATATTAATCACGAGGATACACTGTCTCCAATATGATTGTCTAGGGTATGAATGAGGAAGCATCTTCCTTTTCTGTCTTTATTTAAGAGTTCAATTTTAGCTCTTTAGTGATTTTAGCTCTTTAGTGGAATGAGCTAAAATTAATGGATCGGACCTAAGTGAATCATTAGTTGATTGTGATTAGGTTATGTCGATTGGAGCTTAAATTTAGATAGCCCGCCAAGATCCCCAATCCACACGGACTTGCATGGATCACTTGATATATTCTACCGGACCAATTTAGGGTCCATCTAGAATTGCAATTTAATATATTAAGAATATAATTTGCACATTATTTATGTAATGGGCTGCACAATTATATTTATATATTAATGGATGACATGTGGGCTTGTTTCTTTTAGTAAGATTGGGTCTAGTTCACATGTGGGCTTTTTAATTAAAGTCCTATGGATTAAATGAAATAGGAAAAATAATATTTGGCCCATTACTAATATGGGGCGGCAAGGTTAAAAAATAACCTAAAATATTATTTTGTTTTCATTATTTAATTAAATAAGAATTAATTAATTCATTAATTAATTATTTAATTAAGATACAAATCTTTTCTCATTAGGAAATATATTTCCTAAAGGTATACTATTGGTAGTAGTATAATTAAATAGAAAGACTTGTTTGACAAGGAAATAAATAATTAGTTTTATTTATTCAAACAGGAAGTCTTTTTATTTTAGTCAAATATGAGAATAAAAGATTTATGAGTTTGATTAGGTTTGGGAAATCTTTTCTAAATAGGAATTAGGGTGCAATTCAAACTAGTTAACTTGTTTTGGAAATTGCGGCAACCCTAATGCATCAAGGAAGAGAATTCGGCCAACCCTAAAGCTAAAAAAGAAAGGAGAAAAATTTGGGCCATATATATATGCACATATATTATTTTCGGCCAGCCCTAAGGCTTAGTGCAGAAAATTATTTTTCTTCTTCTTCTTAACTCATAGATAGAGATTTTATTCAACTAAAAACAAAAGAAAAAGGAACATAGATTATTCTTTGATGGTGTACTACTTGCTTGATCATTGATAAGCTTGTGTATACAACATCGATTAAGGTTCACGCGAGTTTCGATCATTAGATTGAGAACTCAAAAGTGACCGGAATAATCTTAGATTTCTTTTGATTGTTTTTGTGACTAACGATCAAGAAAGAAAAGTTTGTTTAATCCCATCACAGGTTTGCAATTCAAAGAGAAGGGAGACCACGCTCCTAGGTGATCCACGTTCGTGCTAGGATTGAAGATCTTGCGGATTACCATCGACGCAAGTCAATCGGATCACGCGACAAGAGGTATTAAATTTTATTACTTTGTTATATATATTTAATTAATCAAAAGGGTTTAAGGTTCATAATTGGAAAAATTTTTAAAGCTACCCAACACTATTTTTTTAGTCTCGCTTCCGCTGCGGGTACTACGGTATTTTTCCCTACAGTCGCTCATGCCATGTTTCGCTTATAAAGTTGGATATAGTGTTTATTAAATTGAAAATCAATGATTTCTCTATATCTTTGCTTCTCTCATGACATTGGTAAAATTGGTTTGAATGCTTATTAGAAACCTTTGTCATTTGCTTTGCCAAATACCATTGTATTTTGGACTTGAATGCTACATGTCTTGTATGCAAAGCATTTTTGATTCACACATTTTATGAAAATAAATCTCCTTGTTTCTCTCCAATTATTTGAGTAGCATAAGTGACTAACATGAATATACAAATATCTTGTATGCTACTATCTCTCTTTGGTATGAGTGACCTTGTTGGGGACTACTCCTTTGCCTATATCATGACAAAAAGGGGGAGTAGAATGTAGTAAGGGGAGTTGCTAAATTGTTGTGGCAATTTGTGCATGTTGGGGAGATTACATATTGAGGGGGAGTAACCCATTGAGGGGGAGCATTGCATTCTCATACATTGCATTATGTTGTGCTTAACTTTCGTAAATGCAAATGCTTGGTTTATCTCACATGATTAATCTCACATGTATGTGTATTGGAAAATATAGAAAACTTGTTTTCAGGGATTGATTGTTCTACAAGGGATTGAAGAATTCAAGATTTTATTTTCTTATATCTCTTTGTAATGTAGAAAATCATTGTAGACCCTTAGTTTCTATTTTGTTGTGAGGAATCAATGTGAGTGGTGGTTTTGTCACGAAATAGCCAAAAGGGGAGATTGTAAGGATTCCCGGTTTTTGATTGGCTTATTTCGTCTGCAAACCACATATTGGGGTTGTTTGTAAAGGGTAGCTTAAGTAATAGGTGTTCATGCTCAATGACCCTTCTCAAGACCTCAAGGTGGACAAGCACTCAAAGGTATATCTTGTGCTTACTTTCTTATTGAAGAGATTTAGTTGCACACACTCACTTGTAATGTTTGCATATGTATGCTTTACTTTAGTGTGCATTCTCTTCAAATGTCACTTTTCACACAAGCACATTGTTTGTCATATCTTGGTGTGTGTTTTGTGTCGTGTAATTCGTTTCCCGAATATGTTCGGAAACGTCCGCGCTTGCACGATAATGTGCTTGGTTTTGCGCGAAGATCGCCTTCGGAGAATGCCCTTGGCTTCTCCTTTGGTTTCACCATCATTGGTGAAACGGCGGTTTGATCGGCGGCCATGACCGCCGAATGAAACCGCCGTTTGATTCCAGAAAGCTCTGGGCTGGATCTGCGGTTACGATCGGCGGTCAGGCCGTCGAATCGAAACCGCCGAATAGACCTGATGCATTTATTATTCTCGGGTTCTATTCGGCGGTTTAATCAGCGGCCTGGCCGCCGAATTGAAACCGCTGAATTAGATATTTTAGGTCGGTTTCTTTTTGGGTTTTGATCGGCGGTTTCGATTGACCGCCGAATCTGGTCGCCGAATCTGGTTGCCGAATGATCCCATGCTTCTCGAGTTCAATTCGACGGTTACATTCTGCGGTGACGACCGCAGAATGAAACCGCCGATCGGTGATTTCAAGGGCAAAATTGTCTTTTCACTTGCCATGTTCTTGATGTCTATAAATATCACACTTTCTCATTTCTCTAACTTAGCTCTCTGACTCAAAAGAACCCTAAACTTGAAAGAGAGATTTTTGAGAGAAAATCAAATCAAGAACTCATTTTTATATACTCAAATTATACACATATGCATCAAAGATCATCTAAGCATTTTCTAGCATAGTTAGTTTGCTTATTTGAGTGAGTATTGGTCATCACACTTCCCTTGGTATGTTCTTTACTTTTATCATTGATATTTAGTGTTTTATTTATCAAGGCATCTCTTTTATTATTTGAATGATCTTAGATTAATATCTTATATTCAAAATAGAGATTGTTTGTGATGACATGATTGAGTGTTGTATTGTGATAGCTATCTAGGTTTTTATAATCTATTGTTAGCTAAGCTATTTGACATGTCATTTAGCAATTGATATCTAGGATTGCATTAGTTGCCATATTATCATCCTAGATATACATATATGGTTGCCTAGCTCTTATATGCATGTATTGAGTATTTCTACATATTCATACATAGGTTGTATTATCTCTTCATTGAGAATTTAAGTCTTGTTGGCTAAGGTTGCTTAGGCCACAAGCAATATGGACTAGAGCCACTTTTAAAGGCCCGTGTGGTAGAAGTGGGGGGTTACAGACCAGAGTGTTAGACGAGGTCTACATAGGTTGTAAACTTCATTTCAATTAGTGGATTTCGAGGTTCAAGTGTGGCGCACTAAACAGCCCGTGGTTTTTTCCCAGGGGTTGGGTTTTCCACGTATACATCAAGTGTCATTTATAATTCCGCACCATATTACACTTGTTGTTTTTATATTGACTATTAGGAGCATTTTCATAATATTGACTTTAAACGAAAATTGGGTGAAAATTAGTTAAAATCTATTCCTCCCCCATCTAGATTGATATTGTATACACACCGTGTTTATTTGTGAACTTTCAAAAAAAACTGCAGTAAAAACTGCACTTAAAATAAATAAAAAAAATAAAACCTAGCAACTACCAAGAAGGAATTATGGTGATGATAGACCACCCTTCTTGTTACAATTCCGAAACAAAAATTACATTGAAAATCTAGGACCAAAATCGAGCAATAACAATCCACATAAACATATATAAATCCATACATCCACATGTAATTATATATGCGAATACCTAGAGTGCCATCTCTTTCTAAACATGCATAATCACAATAAAAAGAAATAGATTCACGTATATATACGTTAATTAATTAAAATGGTTCAACCAGGCTCTAATACCAATTGTAGGGAAAAAATATTGTAGTACACGCAGCGGAAGCGAGACTAAAAATAGATTTAGTAACTTTAAAAATTTTTCCTTTTTTATGAACCTTAACCCTTTAATTAATTAAACATATATATAATCAACAAAAGAAGAATACCTTTTGTCGCGTGATCCGATTGACTTACGTCGATGGTAATCCGCAAGATCTTCAATCCTAGCACGAACGTGAATCACCTAGGAGCGTGGTCTCCCTTTTTCTTTGAATTGCAAACCTGAGAATGGACAAACAAACTTTTCTTTTCTTTTGTTAGTCACAAAACAATCAAAAGAAGACTAAGATTATTCCGGTCACTTTTGAGTTCTCAATCTAATGATCGAAACTCGCGTGAACCTAAATCGATGTTGTACAGACAAGCTTATTGATGAACAAGCAATTAGTGTACCATCAAAGAATAATCTATTCACTCTTTTATGTTTTAGTAGAATAAATGATCCTTTCCATGAATTGAGAAGAAGAAGAAGATTGAATCAAGCACCACACCCTCTGGGTGGCCGAATTCCATAAGTCCAAATATATAGGTGGCCAAATTTTCTTCCTCTTTTTCTTTTAGGGTGGCCGAAAATCCTACTCCAAAAGGGACTAGGGTTGCCGCAAATCACAAGCAAAAAGGAGTTTGTGTTGCACCCTAATTCCCATCTAGTTTAAGACTTTAAACCCTAATCCAACTCATAGATCTTTTATTCTTTTATTTGACTAAATAAAAAGACTTCTTATTTGATTAAATAAATAAAATTAATTATTTATTTTCTTATCAAACAAGTCTTTTAATTTTAGTATACTACTACAAATAGTATAACTCTAGGAATCATATTTCCTAATCAGAAAAGATTTATTTCTTAATTAAACAATTAATTAATAAATTAATTAATTCTTATTTAATTAAAACAATGAAATAAAATAATATATTAGGTTAAAAAGCACCTTGCCGCCCCACTCATACAAATGGGCCATATATTATTTTCTTATTTCATTTCATCTATTGGACTTTAAATAAAAAGTCCACATGTGAACCAGACCCATTCTTACTAAAAGAAACAAGCCCACATGTCTTTCATTAATATATTAATATAATTGAGCAGCCCATTAAATAAATAATGTGCAAATTATATTCTTAATATATTAAATGCAATTCTAAATGGACCCATAAATTGGTCCGGTAGAATATATCAAGTGATCCATACAAGTCCGTGTGGATTGGGGATCTTGGCGGGCTATCTAAATTTAAGCTTCAATAGACATAACCTAATCACAATCAACAAATGATTCACTTAGGTCCGTGTTAGGATTATGCTCAATAGCAAGAGTGTAATAGTGTAATTAACAATCTTTTTCATATTAATAAAGTGATTTCTGTTTTAAACAAATCTTATAGCATTTATAGTTTAATAATTGTTAAAGTAAATAATCATAAGGTCTAAAGACTATGAGAAAAGAAGAATTGTTCATACATCTGGATATGTATGTGGTAGACACAATTCTTTAGTTAGTCTTGAATATCGTTCACAACTTAAGTTAAAGGTTGGACACCTTTATCTTGTTAAAGTTGTAGAATTCTTTTGCTAGCATTTGAGTGGGATCAAATGAGATATGATGAGTCTAAAATCATCGGAGTGTCTTCGAGCAAAAGAATCTAGTGCACTGGGTGCATTGAACAGGATCACAATGAAATACTTTATCTATAACCGTCAGTAGATAAAAGTAATTTCATTATTAGGACAACCGGAGAGTCTATCTTAATCCTGAGATAAATGATGGACTTATGGTTGCAGGTGATATCATTTGAGCTATCAATGAGTACGATTATATCGCATAGTCTATCCTCGATAGTTTGGTGGTATTCATTTGTTAATCGATAGAGGACTTCATTTATAGATATGGACATCGTGGCTCCATTTATTAAATGAGAGTATAATATCATCATATGGATGTTTTGAGATAATTGGATATTAAATCTCAACGTTGAGTTTTCAATAGTGTCTATTGAAAACATGGCTTCTGGACAAGTCAAAATATCCAAGTTCAAAACGTGGTCATATGAGTAAATATGGTAACTTGGAGAGTTATAGGCGGTCTATGAATTCTTGGCGATTACTGATATTAATCACGAGGATACACTATCTCCAATATGATTGTCTAGGGTATGAATGAGGAAGCATCTTCCTTTTCTGTCTTTATTTAAGAGTTCAATTTTAGCTCTTTAGTGGAATGAGCTAAAATTAATGGATCGGACCTAAGTGAATCATTTGTTGATTGTGATTAGGTTATGTCTATTGGAGCTTAAATTTAGATAACCCGCCAAGATCCCCAATCCACACGGACTTGCATGGATCACTTGATATATTCTACCGGACCAATTTAAGGTCCATCTAGAATTGCAATTTAATATATTAAGAATATAATTTGCACATTATTTATGTAATGGGCTGCACAATTATATTTATATATTAATGGATGACATGTGGGCTTGTTTCTTTTAGTAAGAATGGGTCTAGTTCACATGTGGGCTTTTTATTTAAAGTCCTATGGATTTAATGAAATAAGAAAAATAATATTTGGCCCAATATATACATGTGGGGCGGCAAGGTGCTAAAATAGCATTTAATATTATTTTGTTTTCATTATTTAATTAAATAAGAATTAATTAATTTATTAATTAATTGTTTGATTAAGTAACAAATCTTTTCTAAATAGGAAATATGATTCCTATTTGTATACTATTGGTAGTAGTATAATTAAATAGAAAGACTTGTTTGACAAGGAAATAAATAATTAATTTTATTTATTAAATCAAATAAGAAGTCTTTTATTTTAGTCAAATAAGGAATAAAAGATTTATGAGTTTGATTAGGGTTTGGAAATCTTAAACAAAATAGGAATTAGGGTGCAACTAAATCTCCAATATTTTAGGAGTAAAATTGCGGCAACCCTAATTATTTTTGGTAGAGATTTCGGCCACCCTAGAGCAAAAAGGAAGAGAAAAATTTGGCCACCTATATAAGGCAACTTATAATTTCGGCCACCACTAGTGCTTGTGTGCAGAATTTTCTTCTTCTTCTTTTTCTCAACTCATAGTTAGAGATCTATTATTCTACTAAAAAACAAAAGGAACATAGATTATTCTTTGATTGTATTCTAGTTGCTTATTCATCAATAAGCTTGTGAATACTATATCGATCTAGGTTCACGCGAGTTTCAATCATAAGATTGAGAACTCAAAAGTGACCGGAATAATCTTAGGTTTCTTTAGATTGTTTTTGGGACTAACGAATCAAGAAAAGTTTGTTTAATCCAATCACAGGTTTGCAATTCAAAGAAAGGGAGACCACGCTCCTAGGTGATCCACGTTCGTGCTAGGATTGAAGATCTTGCGGATTACCATCGACGCAAGTCAATCGGATCACGCGACAAGAGGTATTAATCTTTTGTTTATTTTTATATATCTTTAATTAATCAAAAGGGTTTAAGGTTCATAAAATTGGAAAAATTTTAAAAGCTACTCAAATTATTTTTTAGTCTCGCTTCCGCTGCGGGTACAATTTTTCCCTACAGTCCGATCCATTAATTTTAACTCATTCCACTAAAGAGCTAAAATTGAACTCTTAAATAAAGACAGAAAAGGAAGATGTTCCTCATTCATACCCTAGACAATCATGTTGGAGATAGTGTATCCTCGTGATTAATATCAGTAATCGCCAAGAGTTCATAGACCGCCTATAACTCTCCAAATTACCATATTTACTCATATGACCACGTTTTGAACTTGGATATTTTGACTTGTCCAGAAGCCATGTTTTCAATGGACACTATCGAAAACTCAACGTTGAGATTTAATATCCAATTACCTAAAAACATCCATATGATGATATTGTACTCTCATTTAATAAATTGAGCCACAATGTCCATATCTATAAATGAAGTCCTCTATCGATTAACAAATGAATATCACCAAACTATCGAGGATAGACTATGCGATATAATCGTACTCATTGATAACTCAAATGATCTCACTTGCAACCATAAGTCCATCATTTATCTTAGGATTAAGATAGACTCTCCGATTGTCCTGATAATGAAAAGACTTTTATCTACTGACGGTTATAGATAAAGTATTTCATTGTGATCCAGTTCAATGCACCCAGTGCACTAGATTCTTTTGCTCGAAGACACTCCGATGATTTTAGACTCATCATATCTCATTTGATCCCACTCAAATGCTAGCAAAAGAATTCTACAACTTTAACAAGATAAAGGTGCCCAACCTTTAACTTAAGTTGTGAACAATATTCAAGACTAACTAAAGAATTGTGTCTACCACATACATATCCAGATGTACGAGCAATTCTTCTTTTCTCATAGTCTTTAGACCTTATGATTATTTACTTTGACAATTATAATATTAAATTATAAATGCTATAAGATTTGTTTAAACCAGAAATCACTTTATTAATACGAAAAAGATTGTTAATTACAATATTACACTCTTGCTATTGAGCATAATCCTAACAGTTTATTCATTCACAATGTCTCATACATTTGTAATAATATGTGTTCTTAACATCCGTGATTGCTGGATGTAATTTCAAACTGAGTATATGAATGTCATATACAGATGGATTCAGTTTGAAACGAGCAATCTAAAGTGTCTGTAGATAGCAAATAAAGCTGGGTACTTTATTTGTGGTCAATCTACAGCTGTGGTCCATTCCGTAATGTACGGTGATCTTATCCTAGATCATTCATATGCAGATATGAGAATGAAGGCACCTTATATGATTTGATCATATAGGATTGGGCCATGATCTATATGAATCTCTCACCAAGATCTGTTAAATGATGAGATTCATATATATCAACAAATGATGGCTATATATGGATGATTTTAATCCTGAGTGTCTTATTGACTCCTTCAGGTTAGATCGTGGTTTTTGATATATCATGGGTGAGATCGGAGTTGCATTCCCGGTCAATAACTTCGTATGTTGTAATCGTGGTTTGGCTTGTGGCTGGGAAGGTCTGCACACAATAATGGAATCCACTCCTTCTTGTGAGAAGTATATAGTAGTTCCCTTAAGGGTTGATTCGGGGCTTGAACAATATGAGCGCTCTCCTAATTCCGTAAGGAATGTAGGATTTATTGTTCATTAGAGAATCAATGGTACTTAATGGAAAGATATAATTAGAGGGGTATAATGGATATTATGACCCAGCTCTAATTATGAACTACCTGTGGAGGATTATACCATATGTAATAGCTATATCAATTGACACCATGAATTATTGGTTTGTGTAAAAACGTTTACAGTTGAGAGAGTGCAACTTCGGGTTTTTAGTGGAATAACACTGAAGTTAATAATTATAAAATATTAATTAAAGAGTTTAATTATTTATTTCTAAGGATTATTGGAGCTCAAAATACTGTGGGTCCATTAGGTCCCCTTGCTAGCCCGATTGATTAAGGTAACAAGGGTCATGGTTAATTAATTGGATTGTCCAATTAACTGTGTTACGAAAGTGACACGTGTCTATTAAGGAGTTAATTGGATAATGAGTTTATTTATTTAATTAATATAAATGATTATCTTAATTAAATAATTAGATTATTTAATTGTGCAATTAATCATTAGATGGAGGGTGTTGATTGATATTTAATTTTGAATGAAGAAAATATAATTTGATTATTTTATTTTCATTTAATTAAATATTTAAATTTGAATTTAAAAGAGTTTTGAATTCAAATTAAATCAAATAAATTAATTAATATCTTTAAAAGATATTCGATATCTAAAAAAATTTTATTAATTAGTTTAAGTTTAATATATATATATATATGATATATGTTATTTTAAAGATTGATTTGAGTGAGAAGTATATGATACAAACAAAAACAAAAACAAAAAATACATCAACACGCCACACATATTCAAAAAGGAGAGAAAGCAATCAAGGGTGCGGCAACCAAAAGAGAAAACAAATTAAAAGAAAAAAAGTTCTTGTTTTTTTTAGGGTGGCCGAATTCTCCTGGAAACAAAACAAGGGTTGTTTTGTGTTCTTCTCGTCTACCTCCATACAGGTTCCTGAATACCGTGACACGCCCACACGCCATTACCAGTTTCGGGAGATAGCGAGGAAGATCAAGTGGTTCAAATCAGGAGCAGATCGTATTGAAGTGAAGGAGCCTCCTACGTTGGTATGAAATTGTTTTCATCTCCTTCTTATTGTTTTCAATTATTACTGTACAAATGGGTTTATTTGATGATTGCTTTTAAAATTTTTAAAAACCTTTCCGCTGCGCAATCTGTAACCCTAGGTTCCAACATATACAACAACTTATTCTCCGAAAAAAGGGGGGCAAGAAGATCAGACCGAAAATCGTCTCCAGGAATTCTATGATCAAGTTCTACTTATCGACATGCCCGAGTTCACCATCCCCATCATCTCTATTACTCACCAAATCTCCATACCTTGTTGTTGATCCCGAAAAACATAGTTCATGTCTTTATGATGCAAAGTGACGATCAATAAAAAGCTCATTCTTGTCTATTTTTCTTGTGTTCCATATTGCATTTGTATTGTTGAGGATATAGTCGATATCGAACTACTTGATACCCCTTCGACCGGGATTAATCTTGATCTTGGTCTCCCTTGAAGTCGTTATTTGGAATTTCATCCCATTGACGATTTTCCGATAACAATAGTTTATACGCAGGTTTTGAGGTAGACTGTGGTTGAGAATACTTGATTTTGTGCTTTGTGGGTTTTTGGTTAGTTTATACGCAGGTTTTGAGGTAGACTGTAATTGAGAACGCTTGGTTTGTGGTTGATGGATTTTCTGTTATAGTTTATACGCAGGTTTTGAGGTAGACTATAGTAGAAAATACTTGACTCATCCCAGGACCACTTAGTACTGATTATATATAATTTAAGAACGAACCCTTAACTTGATTAACATTCTTTATAAAAGTCAATTCGAAGCATTGAGTAAATGTAGTTGGGGAGCATTAATGACCTAGTCCTCTCACCTTTTGATCACATTCACATATTCTTATTAACTGCTTTCTTAGTTTAATACAGTTTTAATCTCCAATCAATCAATCAATCTCAAATCTCTTGGTTACTGTTACTTGCTTAGCTTTAATTAGAATTAGTTTTAGTCGATAAATCACTTTTCCTAGTGGGAATGATCCCTACTTGTCGTTGTACTTATCTCACGATTCGTGCACTTGTGAGTTAGGTTTTTTATAACACGATTTTATCCATCAATAAACAAGTGCAATCAATGAGTCCTACATATCAATGTCTAAATGAAAATCAAATAGCATTAGCTATAGGGCAAAATAGTCCTAAATGCTAGCTGTCACAATACAACTCACAAAACACAATAAAAGAGCAATCTTGAAACTAGTCAAGTAATAAAGATGCAATCTTGTAAAGCAAGAACATGTGAAGATATGCAAATAATGTTCTAACTACAAGTCATGTGAGCAATAATGAAAACCCATAAGAAATCATACCTAGAACAAGCTAGATGATGTATGAATCATGAAAGGATGATGGGTCTTTGTGTTTTATGTGATAAAAATCAAATCTTGGTGGCTTTGGTTTGAAAGCACTCTTTGGCTCTTGAAAGATGCAATTTTTGCTCACCCTACGTTTTAGAAGACAAGGCAACATATATAAAGAGATGCAATCAAAATGATGTCGTTTTATGGACAAACATCAGAGGTCACCATTTGCGGTCACCATTTGTCAAATGGCGACCTCGTGGCGACACCACTTTTTCTTCTAGGTCGCCATTTGTCTCATGGCGACCTCTGATGCAGCACAAAAAAAATCCTTCTTTGTTGCCATTTGTCTCAGGCGACTTTTCATGGCGACCTCACACCTGATTGATTTTTCAGGAAAAAATCATTTTGTCGCCATGGCGACACCACATAAATGGCGACAATGCCATGTTATCCACTTTGTTTACAATGCAAGTGAAACATTTGAATGCATCCTAATGCCTAACATGCCATGGCATTTCAATGAACAAGATACAATCAATAAAACATGCATGAAGAGATATTCAAGAACATGAATGCACACATACAAAAACACACAACATACAAGTATTAGAAATATGCATGAGTTGTGAGTGTGTGCAACTAGATCTCTTCAAGAGGCAAGTCAAGTGATTACCTTTTGTTGTTGCTCTTGAAGTCACGTTGGGAAGTCCGGAAGCTTGCCAATCACAATAACCTAAGCTACCTGTTACACACCAATCCCAATATGGTTTGTCATGAAATAAGCCAATAAAAAATGAGGCACTTACAATCTCCCCCTTTGGCTATTTCATGACAAAACAACCACTCACAAAATAATCCTCACAAAACACAAAATAAAGCTATTGGTCAACAAAAGTGTATTATACGTTACAATGAGAGAAACCTAAGAATCTAAGTCTTCAAGGTCTTCAATCTTTTTGTAGATCATCATACCTACACAAAATAGCAAGAAAGCACTTTTCCAAGAACAAGTGCATGTGAGGTGAACAAACATAAAAAGCATTTACACTCAATAAGGCAATACAAAACAATGCATGTGCAATGCTCCCCGTAAAAGGTTACTCTCTCTCAAACTACTCCCCAAAGCATACACAATGCTCCCCCTATATCTCTCAAGACTTCTCCCCCTTTTTGTCATGAGATAGGCAAAGGAGCTCTCCCTATCTGGTTGCTTTAGCAAAGAGAGCTATTAGCACAAAATACATTTGCATAATCATATACACCAATTTTATGCAACTCAAGTAATTGTGAGAGATTCAAGGAGTTTTATTTATAAAAAAATATATGTGACAAAGATGCTTTGCATGTAAGACATGTTGCATTCAAGTTCAAAATTAATGGTATTTGGCAAAGCAAACATCAAAAGGGTTTCCAAGAGAATTCATACCAATTTGTGCCCTTTTGACATAAACAAGCAAGATATAGTTTTTCAAAAAATATTGAGCTAAAAGCAACTATAACAATCCTTAAGGGCAAACCAAGACATGGATTCAAAGATCCTATTTGATTTTTCAGGATGAAACATCCGTATGATAGTAGTCTTGTTTAGACCTAACTCGGTTCCGGTTCGAACCGGAGGAACCGGAACCGGGAAAACCAGAACCGGAACCGGAAAATCGGTTCCGATTAATATTTTTTCGGAACCGACCGGTTCGAACCGGATTCCGATTCCAGTTCCGGTTCTAAACCGACCTGTTCCTTTTTAAATTTTTTTTTTTTTAAAATACCATTGGAGTGCAACGATCGGCTGACGTCAGCCGACCGTTGCCCCCCAACGGCTCAGTTTTTAATTTTTTTTTTCTTTTTTTATTATAAATACCCCCCCTCCCCCCACCTTTCATTTTTCCTCACAATTATTTCCTCCCAATTCTCTCTAATTCTAATTTCTCTCTCAATTCTCCAACTCTCCAAGTTTCCAAATATTTATTTTATTTTCAATTACTAAGTTTTTAATATTTATTTCATTTGCAATATATTTTATTTCCAATTTATTTTATTTCCGATATATTTTATTTGCAATTAATTTTATTTCCAATTCTAAATTTCTAATTTCTCTCTTTATTCTCCAAGACTCCAACTCTCCAAGTTTCCAATTCATCGTCAATTACCAAGTTTTTAATATTTATTTCATTTGCAATATATTTTATTTCCAATTTATTTTATTTGCAATTTTGCATTTAATTTTACTTGCAATTAATTTTATTTCCAATTTATTTTATTTGCAATTAATTTAATTTCCAATTTATTTTATTTGCAATTAATTTTATTTCCAATTTATTTTACAATTCAATTTTTAAATGGCAAGTGGAAGTGGAAGTGACCGTGACGGTCCTAGGCGTTCAATTTCGATGAGAGGTAAGGGTCCTATGATCGATAATCTCGGTCGTGACGACACCGCCTATCACGAGTATTTACAAC